>CAUYLG010039195.1:0-31709 GCA_963573385.1 Cacajao melanocephalus | reverse complement strand
CTGCTCTGCACCGAGCCTAGCTGTGAGCCTGTCTACATCCCAAAGTGCTTCACACTCTCATTTCACCCTCAGAGGCAGACAAGAGGACTGCAAGGGACCCATGTGTCTCCCATGCTCTCTGAAAAGGACTCCCATTTCTCCTGGGGACCAAAAGAACAACAAAAGTAGCTTTTCATTGGTAGAGCACACAACTCTTTCAAACTACCCAGCTAAAACTTTTCCTGTTTTCAGTGCTCTGCACCTCTTCACCGGGCAGTAAGATAGAGAATCAGTGTCAGCAGTGGAAATGTCAGACGTTTATAAAACCATCAGATATCATGAGAGCTCACTCACTATCCTACGAACAGCATAGGGGAAACTGCCACCATTATTCAATTACCTCCCACCATGTCCCTCCCACAACACATGGGGATTATGATGTTTACAATTCAAGATGAAATTTGGGTGGGAACATAGCCACATCATATCATGGCATATATACAATGATGAAAACATGTAATTTTAAAGGCTCAATAAATGAGCAGCAATGGCCAACATTGGGCCACATTGCTTCTGGATTCTAGGGATTATGGTGGGATTGTTCTTCTGTCTTTATAATTTTCCATATATTTTTTTCTCTAATCATGATGTTTCATTCATAATGGGAAAAATAAAATAAACATTTTGATTATAAAGAGAAGAAATCAGGAAAAGTAAGAGGTGTGAATTATAAAAGTTAAGTTTCATATTCTGTTCTTATCATATTATTTCCTTTGCAACTAGTTGGAATAAATTGCATTTATATGTGAGTTTGGACCAGACTCTCAATTTTGCAAAAAGCCACAACATACACAATTTAACACCGCTTATTTACAATCATTAGGGGCTGTTGAAATTGTTTTGATTTTATTCTTCTATATCGGGCACTCTAAGTTCTAATGATCCAAATTCCTAAGAAATATGTTTACTGATCAGGAAAATAAAAAATTTTTGGGATATGCAGTCTGATGTCTGTTGGGAATTCAGAATCCTTCTATTACCCCCCTTTTATATGCCAACTCTCAATTCTAGAGTACTATCTCAAAACAATTTTACATTCAGAATAATATCCTTAGTTACCTCTCTTTTAAGTGTTTTTCTACAGATTAGCTGTCTTTATCACTTCAATTTATAAATAAGAACAAAGTTTTGTGACTTCTTACTAAAAAGCCACTGTTCAAAACTCCTCCTTTGCTTTTTCTGATTATACTTAAGCTTGTTTTAGCTTTCTCTGCTTCAAAACTAAAATTTCCATACAATGTGGATCTAATTACGAATCTTCAAATTCTGAGTCCTAACTCATATTTTACTGAGTTTCTTCTTCTTCACTCATCAATCTGAATATTAGCAGTGCAGAAGAATTTTTTTTCAGTTGGCAAAATAGTCTGCTAAACACTGCTACACTCCTTAATAGCTTAAAGGGGTTAATTGGGGCTTACAAAGACATTTACAACAGTATGTAAGGCAAGAGAATCTGACCCAATAAGCAACACTATGAGCTACTCTGATGGAAGTGGATGCACCCATTGGTTTATTGGCAGACCAGCAAGTAACAAACATGCTCAGTCATTATTGTGTTCTCCATTTTACAAAGCAATATTATAATCTTTAAATTCATAAACATAATTTGAGCAGATTATGTTCCATTATCAACAAGGAAAATGTGTTGAGCTGGTTCTGGCACACTAGCAGAATGGCATCAATGAAGATCAGCAGATGCAGAACTGGGAGATTAGAAGAATGGTCAAGTACCTGACCTTGCAAATATTTTTGAATTATTCTTAATTCCATGAATTATATTTGTAATTGGTCATATAAGAATCAGGTTAACAGCAAAGGGACA
The DNA here is from genome assembly GCA_963573385.1 of Cacajao melanocephalus. NCBI lineage: Eukaryota > Metazoa > Chordata > Mammalia > Primates > Pitheciidae > Cacajao > Cacajao melanocephalus. The sequence continues at coordinate 29,848 of CAUYLG010039195.1, read as the reverse complement.
GAAAGGATTGTAGGAAACACTGACCTAGAATTAGATGTGCCTCCTACAATAGATCAGATGCTGCATATACCAACTAAACTGAGTTGAGCTCTATGAACTGGGTGAATTTAACCTAGAAGAATGTGGTGACATAATAGATGCAACCAAAGGGATATCAGGAACAGATGTTATTCAAATAGCCCAATAGGCAGGTGCCAATTGTTTCAGTCACCAGAGTCCTGAGCCCATAGCTGAACACTAAGGCATAGCACAAACACAAGCCTTGCTTCTAGGAACAAGGATAGTGTATGAGTTATTAAATAGGGTCTTGAACTGTACAATGAGCTGAGAAAGCCATAACCAGGGTAGAAGAGGAGATTGGTTCCTACAATCAAGATAAATACTCAGTTGTCAGAAGCAAGATGATACGTAAGGTCAGGCTGTCAACATAGTGCAACATGGTGTTGAGTTCCAGAATATAAGTAAACACAGATAAGAGCTCTTCAAATCCCTTCTGCTTAAGATCACAATTATTCCTAGAACCCCGAGTGGGTCAGAGCCTAAATATACAGAGGGCTATCGATACTTGTATTAGAGACCATTTGGCACCCAGTTGGCTTGAAGTCTGTCTTACAGAGGGTATAGTGATCATCACACACTCTTCTATCAGGAGTCTATAGGAGTCCAGTCTATAGGAGGTCTCATAAGCAAGACTCTGAACCTTTTTAATTCTGGGGCAAATTAGAGTCAGACTATTTTCATATGTAAAAAAAAAAGTGCCTCATGTATGAGAGAGAAAATGGAATTAGAAAAACATACCATCTTATTTTTCTCAACTTGCTGGGGAGCACTTCTTCCCTTTACTTTTTCCTGATTGAATTCTTACATATGTCTTCCACCACCTGCTACTTCTTATATTTGTTGGATTCCATGCTTGTTCTGCTCAGACCTTCTTTCATTCTTCTGTAACATCTTCTCCCTATCTTTGGGGAACTTGCCTTTAACAATGTGCTTGTGATGGGGCTGTTGATCATAGTTCTCCATTTGTACCCTACCCCAATCTAACCCACCCTGGCCACAGGCACGTGCATAGATGGATTCTCCTTTCCCCCTGACTGTGAGAAATGGTACAAAACTGAGCACATTGCATAAGTGGGGCTGTTGGAGTACTCCTTGGGTATTTCATGTCTGCTGTCTTAGGCCCACATATCTCTGAAGCGGCTAATGTAAGCCTTGAACCATCAAAAGCTATCCCTTCTTCCCCACTACATGGTAGAATCCCATCTATGATAAAACAGCATAGGACAATCCTGACAGAGATCTCTCTCCTCCCTCCCTCCTCCCTTTCTCTGTTTTGTTTTTTCCACCAAAGAGTTGTTTCTTATCCATTTCTTTCTCCATCTGAAACTCTTCCAGGGCCTCACAAATGTTCTCCAGAGCAGTGCTTCTTAGACTTTCTGTGGTAAAGGGTAAGATTTTTACATTTCCATTTCCTGCCAGACTGATATTTTTGTTGAAAAGTATAAAAACTAATTACTAAATTGTGTGCTTGGATGTTGTAGCAATATCAAATTGCTACAAAAGTTTCTAAAAACTCAAGTTTTCTTCCTTTGTCGCTATGAACAAGTAACACTTTGAGGACCAGCATCAGTCTGTGACCCGCAGTTTGAGCCACACCAATATAGATAGCTGCTACAGTTCAAATGGGTTCTAATACTTCTGTTTTAGTTTTCAGAATTTATTTCCAAGAAATGTGGGTTGTGTCAGAAACATTAGCACAATATGGAATAAAAATTGGCTTCTATTTCTGGTAGAATTAATTCTGATTCTGCCATCAGTAAGTAGTCACCATTGTCTAATCTCTTAAAATAATTGGATTTTAGAAAATCCAATGTATCCCAATTTTAACTGAAAAAAAGAAATGATTCTAGATTTTAAAAACATAGGAAATAACGTAAAGAAAGTATTAAATATAATAACACTCTCATCTCTCTATTACTTAATGGAATTTCCATATGAAATGGTCTGTCATATATAGTTTTTGCTAATAAGGGGGTTCCACACAATAAGTGGGTTTAAGTTTCAGAAAACTCATTCACATATTTTTGTAAGTATACAAAAGCATCAGAAAAATGTCCTAATTTAAGAAAGCTGATATGAGTCAGAATGTCTTGATCTTTTCAAAAATTGAAAAGAACTCAGAGAAATAAGAATGTTACTTTAGAGAATAGGAAAAATGATGGGTTTAGGGCATGTTTATACTTTTATATTTATGCAATAAAAAATTGTTTTGCATAATTCTGAATCTGGCATGCCTCATAAAATACAAACTCAATATTTCTACTAGTATTCTAAAACCAAATGTTGTGGGCTTATTGCAAATATCAGTTTGCTTTTGAGGAATCAGTCTTTGTCAACAGGCAGATAGCATAAGAAAGGCAAATAGAAACATTCCAGAAATTGCTCAATATAGTTGAAAAAGATTAGGGGTGAAAAGTAAATTATTTTTTTTCTTCCTTCAAATCAGTATTGTATTTTCACCAAATCCATTCAAGCGCTTGAGATGGACAAAGGGGGGCAATCCATTCTTCTGGGGTTTACATATACTGATGTTACTGGAAGGGGAAGATTTTGTAATAATTAAGCAATATATAAAGTTTAAAAATGTAAAATGTTAATTATAAGTGAAAGAGAAGGAAGATTATTGTATGGGAACAAAACACTTGGTATCTATTTCAGTTTTCTTATGTACTCATAGCAAGTTGTCTTACATTCTGAACTTTGTGAGTTGGGGGTAGGAAAGTAAGGGAAATACTTTGTAAAAACATTTTAGACTTTTCATATACTTTATATTTCCAATGTTCAATAGAATTTCTTCCATTCCACTTATTTATCCCCTCAAAATATAGCTTGTTAGTGATCTTATATTTTAAAAATTCAGTCTCAAAGAAAAAAAATATGAACTCAAACATAAACAAATACAAAAGTCTAGGTACGTATGCTGAACAATATATTCCTCCAATAGCCTGCATATGCCCCTTCAGGACCAATAAAGAACATACGTCACTGGTTTGCTTCATAAAATACTTCACTTTACTAAGGTTTCTAAAACTAAAAATTGCAAGTTTATTTCAAATATCACCCTTCCTGTTGAGAACTCCATCTTTCATCATACAGGCAGAATGCCTGTGTGTTTAAATGGGTAAAACATGTGTACTGCACAACATTCAAAAGGTAAAAAGGTATCTCAATGAAACGTGTTTCCCTTCCACTTCATTTCCTAGCCACACAAGAACATCTATTATTTCCAGTTTCATGTGTGTCTTTCCATGAATATTTTTATATTTACTAACAAATTTACATATATATCCTTGTCAATCAGAAAGTATCAAACTGTACAGGCTATTCTATATTTTGTTTGATTTACTTGAAAACATATCTCAGACATCTTTCTTTATCCATATATAGTGTTACTTCTTTTTAATAGCTACATTGTTTTCTACCATAATTTATAGACTCTCTACTGAATGAATATAACTTCTAAAACAGGTCACTTCTAAACTAATTAAAAAGTAGTTGACAGAGAAAAAAGTACTATATTACTGTGTTCCTAACTATTTCTCCTAAACCCAGGCAATTCCCTCTTCAATTCATTCTCCATTCATTCCTATCAGATGACATCCTATTCTCAAGGTACTACTATCATGTTTCAAACTTGGACTTAGAAGGCTGTATCCTATAGTGCAGAGAATCAAGAGATCTGGGTTTGCCCTGGCTCTATCATTTACCAGATGTGTGATCTTAGGCAGGTTACATTTCTAAGCCAGAATTCCCTCAGGTATAAATTAAGGTTAATAATATATTTTTCACAACATTTTTTGTGGAGATTGAATAACCTAATTATGCAATGCCTTTAGCCCCGTGCTTAACACATAATTAGTATCCCCTCAAGTGGTAGCTCTTATTCCAGGAGACACTTAGATAATTTTGCTTCAGCAGACCAAAGGGGTAAGAGACTCAGTCATATGCCACGTGACAGCATTTCCCTTACCCTTAACCACATAGAATTGGTTACTTTTCATCAGGAGCGGATGGTGTCACAAAGCCTAGACTATTTTATTTCTAGTGATAATTTATGTGTATGACAAGGCAAAAATAATAAATGCATGAGATACTCTTTAATCTTTATATCTTGCCCTATGTCAGGGAAATTTTGCATGCATGCTTCTTTGAAAGAAGCTCAAACGAGGAAGGTAAACGTGGAATTGTGTGTCATCTCTGCCAGTCACATCAGGTTACCTTGAGAGACAGAAGTCCCCATTTACAGAGCTTGCCTGTGGGTCAATCTCTCCTCGGCTGTCCCTCCTAAGATGGACAAGGGAGACCTTGTAGAGAATGTCTTTAATTCTCCCTGGACATGGAAACAATTCTAATAAAGTCCTCATTATCACACAAAACAGAGGATCCAGTGGAGGTGATACTTGACAGCTACCGAATGTTATATTGAATAGAAAATAAAGGAATCTGTAGAAGTGCCATCTGTCTTCTTAGAGCATCTTCATAGAGCATTGAGCCTTTCACTCATAGTCTTATAAAAGCAATCTATTAATTAGTGAGAGATCTGGAAGGAAGAAAAGAAATCACCCTGACATTTAATTTAAAAATTTCCCAAGGAGCCTCAAGGCTAAACTTCCCTCACAATACCCCAAAAAGTAGCAGGCATATTTTTGCCTCCATAGCTTTTTTCCTGCTCCCCTCTGGACCTTCCTTCCTTCCTCTCATATCATCATGTTGGGCTCCTTCAATGCCCTGCATATGTTCTATCTTCTTTGCAATTATCTCTCTGACCACTGCATCCCATCTGCATCTTTACCTCTTCTGAACCCTCAGCAGTAATTCTTAGCCTTTTCTGTATCAATGATTGTACTGAGAATCTGACAAACGCTACGAATCATCTCTTTATTCATCTATCCATCTATCAGTCTTGGAACTGAATATATACATATGCACAAAAACGAGCTTGGTAATCTGAGGATGTCCTAAACCTATCCTTGGAACCTTAGGTTCTACAGCATTTGTCTCCAAATCAACCAACACAGCACAACCTTCTATTATTTAGCTGATAAACACATGTGTTAACTTCATATTAGTTTAGTAAGTTCTTGAACACATGGATAATAAATTTTTTAATGTATTGGCATCATTTTCAGAGCTCTATAAATACTTCTTAAGTACAGTTGCCTTCTAGGAGTTAGGAGTGTATCAGGAATAGAGATGACTCATTGTGCAGTGATCCTCAAAATTGGCTGCCCGTTAGAATCACCTAGAAAGTTAAAAGAAAAAAGAAAAAAAGAAAAAAGAAAAACATTGATGCCAGGGCCATGTCCTTTCCCATAATTCTCAGTTAATTGCTTCTGGGTACAGATATTTTTAAAGGTCCCAGGTGATTTTAACATGCAGGAAAAGTTGAGAACCATTGGTGGGTGGCAAGTAGTGAAATTTTCCATGTCAGATTTATCGGGTTTGAATCCTGGCTCTTGTCCTCTAGCGGCATGGTCTTAGCCAAGTTGCTTCCTTGCTCTGAGGCTCACTTGTAAAGTTGCTGTGGGAGTTTGGCTTCAGGAGAAAATATTTCCCTGTAAATATTTTGGTGCAGTAATAATCTATGTGTAACTGTTTTACTCAGCTTCAAATAATACTATCCATATTTTAAATTTGAAAGGTAAAAAAAAAAGATATATTAAATAATGTACTTATTACATTAGATAAAATGGTGAGCTCTGTTTCAATTGGCTGAATAGTGCTGAAACCAGCTCAGTTTTCCCAAAGAACTAATGTTTATGATTTTTTGAATAAATATAGAAATTAGTGCTCTCCATCATAAAGCTTGAAACTTACATTTGTCTTCCCTGAGTTCCTTTGTCAGAAAACCAACTATCAGGCTTCTCAGATAGTATCAAGGAACTGAAATTCACCAGATGACTGCATCTAGACAGTGAGACACCAGACTCCTCATCCATCATGACTGACTAACCAACCACTTGTTTCTTGTTGACCAACTCCTCTCCCTTATCCATCCCTAATTCCTGTTTTCCCATTCTTAGTTACATTGCTTCCCCACTCTATAAAACTGTAATTTTAGTCAGTCGGATTTGAGACTTTTCTCCCATCTCCTGGCTGACGTCTCCCACATTAAAGCCTTCTTCCCTAGCAATACTCATTGTCTCATTGGATAGCTTTCGATACAGTGAGTAACCACACCTTGGCCAACACCCATGCATTCAGCAATGAAATTCTGGGCTGTGACTTGGATTGCAGTACTTGTGGCTTGCTGGCCACAGGCCAGAGAGATCTGGAAGCTCTCCTAGTAGCTGCCCAGCTATGTTTGTCCTGAGGTGGGTTTTTGTCTCTTCTTCTTCTACTGCTGCTGGCCCCAACCATATTCTTAATTGCTTAAAGACAGACAATCTTTGAAATTTAAGATCTGTATCCATAAAGGTGAGTGTCTTTTATGGGTACTAGGCAGTGGGAGCTACTCCTCAATTTGGGGAATTCCAAAAGAATTTCCACTTTTTGCAGGTTAGAAAAGCCCAATTGACTGGCATGAGAGGAGAAAACACCCCAGCTGTTTGAGTTTGAATTCTTGTGGCTTGTTAGTCACTGCTACAGTTAGATTGCATTTTGATAATTATTTATTCGTGTGTGTGTGTGTGTGTGTGTGTGTGAATATAATCATGGGAACACAGGATTTGATCTAGGAATGCAGCCCACTTGGGTGCATTCTTCAAAACTGGTCTGAATATAGTTATGAGTCAATGGGATGAAAGAAAATGATATATTTTTGGAATGCTGTTTGGCCCCAATATTCTTTGGAATCTAGACAAGTTTGGCTCCACCAGGGGTCTTTCTGAGGAATTGCATTTACTTATGTTTTTTTTCCTTCAAATTGTGAATTTTTAAATTTTGTATTGTAATTGGCTATGACCATAAGAAATAATTTATTCTTCAGGCTCAGATATTCATGGATATACTCTTTTTCTTTCATTAGAAATGTTTTTCTGGCAATGAGGAAGTGTCAGCTGAAGAAGTTCAAAACCCTTTCTATAGAGAATTTACAAGTTTGCAACTGTTTTAACAATATTAAGTGTGAAATAGAACTTCTATAAAATAATTAGAACAGAGTTTTACACCTAAGGTTTTAAGCTGTGCTTTGGTACTGCTGATTTCAGGGGAATTTTTCGGATTACTCACATCTCTCTGATGTACTTACTACACCTGATGCCAGTTGGAGAGAAGCTTCAGTGTCTTTATTTCAAGACTGATACAGCCTTTGGTATTTTATTACCACATTCTTAGTGCTCATGTTGGGACTTCAATTATTGCTACAGAGCAATAGTGGTTAAAAATAAGACTATGAATTTATTAAAAGAGATTTTCATTGTTTAAATATATTTTAGATTAGGATTGACATGTAAAGATACTGTTGCAAGATGATACATTGTAGTTTCTGCATTATGTGAAATTGTTCTTATTGAAAATCAAGTGACATTTCAAAGAAGTTCTATAACAAACTTATGCTTCATACTTAAAGTAAAAATTCTCTGAGTTTAGTTTTAAAAATGTAATTTTTAAATTTCAATCTTAAATTTCCAATATTTTCATAATCCTGTATTTTGGTAAAGTACTGAGTCACCACTTTATATCCACAAAGGCAAATAACTAATCTATGAGAATTGAATAATTTTCACTAACGATTGTAAATTCTCCTACTCTTTAAATGAGTTCAGAGTCCAATTTCATGAAAGACTGAAAATAAATTGAATATCTGGTAATAATATAGGAGATGTTGACCAAGGAAGAATTGTAGCTTAGTGCCAAGGTTAAAATGACATTTCTCTATTGCCTGTCTGATATGTTAAACTTTGATTTCTTTTCCTTTAATTACACTTTTAACATTGCTGATAGAAATTATGCTCCTGTTTCACATGAAAAAGCATATACATGCAAGTTAAATATATTGTGTAAAACATTTTACAAAGTTATACATTTAGAAATTTTTGAGAGGTTTAGCCACTCAAATTAATTTCAGAAGGGAAAGGCCTTTGTTCTATAATACACAGTTTTTTCTTCTTAGTTTTGATTTAAAGGGGCATCTGTTTCAGTTCTCAAAATATAACTCGGCTGTTTTGCACCATGTCTGAACATTGTTTTCCATAGGAGTGGGATAGATAATTATATATAGGATCATGATACTCTTTTTATCCATGTGCCAAATGGGAATAATATTTATTTAATACTCTTAGATGCCGTATGTTACCAAAACATATAGTAAAAACGTAGAAATTTAGGTAATTGTTCTTTAAGTCACCTGCTTAGGTCTCTTCTAAGTGTACCTTCCTTCTTTTCCTGTTCTAAAGACTTTTTAAATAAAACTCCACTCCTGCTCTGAAAAAAAAAAAGTAGAAATGTATGAAATGTTTTTTGATAAAAAGTTTGTTTTGTGCTTATCATAGGGAGTACTTTCACAATAGCACATCATTCCTTTTGTTGGAGTTGGAATTTCTTCTGTTGTCAGCACTTAATTAGTCATGGCAAGTCCTACTTTTAAAAACTTTAGAGATTAGACAATTTTCTGTTTCATTACGTCTTTTGTTCATTCTAAAAGTTGCCAGGTAGTTCAGAGGAAATCTGTCATCTTACAAGAGAGGTGATTATCTTCAGGAGGTTGTACTAAGCTACCTTGATACTTGCATAGCAGCAAGTGCTACGCTTTGTCAGCACTCTAGGTCAAAGTATAGGCTAGAGGTAAGGGCACTGGCAGACTTAGGGATGCTGGACAGAGCTGTAGTTCTTTTAAAGTCATGTTTTCAAAGGGACTTCCACAATAACACACTCATGTTCATACAACAGACCAAAACACGTTCCAAATAAAAATCATGAGTAGATTTAAAAGTTTTAGATGATTCAATCTCTGTTCCATTACTATTGAACTATATGAACTATTCCATTACTTCAGATATTTAAGTATTGACTTTAGTAAGCTCTTTCTGTTATTGTTTAAAGAAGGTTGCTCGTGGGTCTTTGCCTAATGTTAAAGCTGATCTTGTTTTTGTCCTTTTTTGAAATCCTTTCTAGCTCTGGGGTGCTTTGAGGGTGATCAGATTAGACTTTGGGATATCATTTCTCAGACTCAGACTTAACAGTTTTTAGAAATTAAATAAACTTGTTTTTAAAAAAAGAAAAGAAATTCTGCTATGCATTCTGCTACCTATATGAAAATACATTTATTACTACCTATATGAACAATACATTTGTTATTATGGTAATAAAGTCAGTAGATTGGAAAACAGTTATTTCTTCTCCCTTTAAAAAATTTCAAAATGTGTTAACAAGTGACTGAAACTGTTACCTTGAACAGAGTCCCCAAAACGAGTCTAGGTTTTGCCAAATGTTTACTTTGTGTTTAATTTTAGAAGATTCCTCAAGCTGCAAAATCTAGGGGTGGTAAATGTGTTTCATTACTCTCGGAGTAAGGTCAGGAGAATGTGCAACCTAAGTAATAGGAACCATTTCTCTTACCCCCGGACTGCCTATCACTTAAAGATTTTACCTCTCCCCAAACATATGTAAACAAATACACAATATATTAACCAGTCCATCTGAGTTTGTGTCCAATATGCTCCAGTTCCCTACTGATGTGCCTCTCCACTATATGAAACGGAGGGACCAAGTCCTCCTGAAAACCTGGAAATCTCACCAGGCTGAAGACCAACTGTGACCGCAACTGACTACCCACTCATCTGACAAGTTCGCCAGTGTTAAGCCATGAATTCACCAAAATTAAGTAAAACCAGTCCTTCAAGATCCCTCCGGAGGAAACTGTCATGGTCTTGTAAGCCCTCCTACAGCCTTAAATTAATAAAGTCCAGCCAAAGACCTTACGTAAGAAATCATAAAGGAACATGTGCTTGCCAGGCTGTTATTGTTCTGTAGATCCCTCCCACTTCTAGATGGAAGGAAAATTCACTAATTGATATTTCACCAAGCTGTTGCTTCATCAGCAACCTTATCCCACTGTTGGATATGTCACTCAAAGCTCCAATCTGTCTGGACCATAGGGACTCCTTAATTCAACCAGTTCATAGCTTTTTGCAGATCCCTATCTGCACATTTGAAAAACCAAAGACTCCTAAAAGAATAGTGTAATGGGTACACCTTACATAAACCTTTGTAGGGACCAGGAAGACCTCCTGTTTCTATTTATCATCCCAGAAAGGCTATCCCTTATTCTTCCTAAAATAAATAAATAAAAAGGCAAGCACATTTTTTTTCTTTGATGGTGACCCAGACATACTCCATTAGATCAGGATGTAAGGAATCAGGAAGAATTTTGGATAGGGTTTGTTTTACCTGGATATGGTAAAAATCGAACTGATTTCTGGTTAGAAAAGATAGCCTGAATGACTGCTTCTACTCAACATACAGTGACCTGTGCTCCTCAGGGCTACATGTTTGTTTGCAAGCAAGAGAACAGGCCTTGGCCATATGGAGGCTTAGGAAAGGAGATAAAGGGCAATGTCTATTAGGATACTCCATCACCACTTTGTTTATTAGACAATGAGAGCTCGGTAAGACATTGGACTAGTGCTTTGAAATTATTTTCCAGAGTAACTACAGTACTCTTGGAGGGATATTCCAAATAGGGTGTCCCCAAGGAGTATTTGCCTGGGAGCATTCTCGACAGAACCAGATATTTTTTGGTTACACTCTACTCCCATGGTGGGAAGTGGCAGCCCATCAATATGCACTTAGAAATCTCTCCATTACCCTGTTCATTATAGCAAGTGAAACAGTGGCTACTATTGCTGCCCTGAAAACGTCTCTAGATCCCTTGGCTAGAGTAGTTTTAGATAACCACATAGCTTTGGAGTATTTGCTCACTGAACAAGGCAGGGGTATATTTAATTGCCAATTCATCTTGCTCTACCTACATTAATACATCAGTTGAAGTAGGAGTCCATATTGAAAAGATAAGAGAGCAAGCATCCCAGTTATAACATGTAAAAGAGAACAGATCAGGATTAGGGGATGGGTTTTCAGCATTCTCTGGTATTTTTAAAGTTGGGTCATCTACGTTATTAATTATCTTGGTCTTACACATCATGATCAGTCTTATTTTTAAATGTGGCTTAAAATGTTGTCCTAAAACCATTAATGAAAGTACTCAGAGCATAGTTTTCCAACAAGCTCAATGCTGACCAGTACTCATGAGTACTTCAATTGCAGGCATAACGTTTTTCATTCCTCATCATTATCCCAGCACTCCCTTTCTCAGCATTAAGCAGCCAAAAGATCAATACCAAGATGCCCTATGATTGAGGAACCAATAATAGAAAGAGGGTGACTAAAGTCAGCCCAATTTTCCAATGGAACTAATGTTTATGATTTTTTAAATAAATATAGAAATTGACTCTCCCCATCATAAAGCTTGAAACTTACATTTGTCTTATCTGAGTTCCTTTGTCAGGAAACTAACCTTCAGGTCTCCCAGATAGTATCAAGGACCTGAAACTCACCAGATAATAGCATCCAGACAGTGAGATACTAGACCCCTCTGCCCTTATGATTATCTAACCAATTACCTACTTCCTTTTAACCAACTCTTTTTCCTTGCCTCTCCCTAATTGCTGTTTTCACTTATGTAGTTACATTTCTTACCCACTATATAAACTCCAGATTTTAGTGGGTTAGGGAGACAGATTTGAGACTTATCTCCCAACTCCTGGCTGATACCACCCACCCTAAAGCCTTCTTCCCTGGCAATATTTGCTGTATCATTGACTGGCTTTCTTTACAGCAAGCAGCTGGACCTTGACCAAACCCCTGGTATTTGGCAACTATACTAGTTTCCTAATGTCTTTATATAAATATGAAGTTGAAAAGACAAAATTGAATATAGATTTTAATATTGTATTCTCTTTGTGGAAGACGAATAAACAAATGCTCTAAGAAGTATTAGTGAGCTGCTATAAATAAAAGAACAAGATTTAAGCAAGTTAATCATTCTCAACTTTAGTTTTCTCTATTTAAAATGGGTGTAGCCAAGTTTAGGATGGGTATGGAAACATGTAAAGCCCTCAAAATCGGTCCTAACATTCCACTTATTTCTGGTGAAGCAGGATATTTCCCTGACCCATTCATGGAACTCACCGCCTCATTTACCCAGCCTGCAGCTTTCAACTCCTCATGGAAGGGAGCATGCAAAAGAATAAGGTGGGAACTGGAGTCTGGAAGGGAGCATGCAAGAGAACAAGGCGGGAACTGGAGTCCATGAGCGCTGGAACCAGCTGGCTGCTTCTGCACTGGCAGGAGTGAACTCCACTCACTCGGACCTGCTGCACTCCACCTCTCACAGGAGGGAGCATGCAGGTGAGTGGTTACAGGAGCTGGGGCAAGTGCTTTGGGCACTAGCAGGAGCAAACACCATGCAGGCCCCATGGCAGCATCTAGGGGGCTGCCTCTGACCCCTGAAGCCCCAGAAGGTGTGTTCCAGTGCTCTTTTAGCTCTGCCATCCAAGGACAGCTTTAGAGTAAACAGCTCAGTGAGTCCTCTTCCTTTTCACATGAGGTAGCTGCCCTCCACCAGCGAGGGCAAAGGGCCAGTATGACAGCCTTTTGCATCCACACTTGTGTCTTTTCAAGCTCTTGTCCAGTGTTCAGGAAAAATGAGGTTTCATGAATGAAGGATGGTAAATGAAGGGGATTTTATTGCTGATGAAAGCGGTTCTCAGCAGAAAGGGGAGTTGGAAAGGGGTCAGGGCAGGAAGGTAATCTTCCCCTGAAGTCTGGCCATTTTTATACAGATTCTTCTCCAAAGTTTTGCTGTAAATCTGTCCCTCTGAAGTCAAGCCACTTCTCTCTGATATCCACCCATAGTCTCCAACATCCAGTTGCTTCTCCTCTTGTCTGGCTGAGTCTGGGGCCTTTATAGGCACATGATGGAGGGCAGAGTGGCCAATGGGTAGTTTAGTAAAAGGCAACATTTTATCAGAAAAACAAGGATGTAAGTTCTCATTTTGGGCTGCAGTTTCAGGCTTTTTGGCTTGAGGGTGGGGTTTTGTCAGGGACCTGACCTTTTCTGCCTAAAATTTTTCTGAGTCCTGTCCCTATCACTGGTACAACCAGTGTGTGTGTACAACATATTATGATGGAGAAATACAAACCTTGAAGGCACAAAGTCCTGGTTTGATCCCTAATCTATTATGAGTTATGTGATAATGAGCAAGTTACTGAACTTTTCAGGGCCTTGATGGATGGCGGTAATTTTAAAGGAGGTAACAGGATAGAATGTTTAGAACAGTACTTTGTAAAAAGTAGGAATTTTTCAGATGTTAGCTTGCACCTTTCCTAATGGACATTCATATAAGATGAAATCAGGTATTTCCTCAAATGAGTGAGCATGCAGCATATCAAGGAGAGGCTTCTACTGATGCATCTCTTCAAAAACAATACCCACCTTCTAAATAAAATCAAAAACAACAACAAAATTATACTGATTCATTTTAACTCACTTTAGTGAAGATGACAATGGAGCCTGTGTACTAGAGAAGAAACGATTAAAAACAAAATGGGGTTGGGCGTGGGAAGGGATACATAGTTGGACCACAGAGGAACTTAGGGCAGTGAAACTACTCTTTATGATACTATAATGATGGGTACATGTTATGATAAATTTGTACCCATCATTTATCATATGGGTACAGTTGATATTCATATGATAAATGATGATAAACGATGGATATCCATATGATAAATGATGGGTACAAATTCAGTCAATGTCCAACCACTCTATCCTTCCTGGAGGTCGAGAGTTTGGGCTGAAAGTTCCGACCCTCTAATCACTTAGTTGGTTCCTCTAGCAAACTAGCCCCCATCCTTCAAGACTTAGCTTATTAGCATAAACTCAGGTATGGTTGAAAAGGGCTTATCATACATAACAAAAGATACTCCTCTCACCCCTAACACTCAGGAAATTCCAAGGCATTTAGAAGCTCTGTGCCATAAACCAGAGACAAAGACCTATTAAATAGTTTAATTATATCACAATATCATAGGAAATGCAATAATTTCAATGGAAACTAAGAGGCTTGAACCCCAATAAGAAGATATAGACAAAGTACCAAAACCCTAGTTTTCCTAGTTCATAATCCAGTACTCTTTCCTCATAGCTGTCCAATAAAGCATATATTCTGATTTGCATGGTGTTCTTGTATCACGTGCTGCACATTTATCAGCTCACTGTATTTATGACAAACAATACTTTACATGATTCATCTTCCCCCTCTCTCCAGGGTTTACTATTTGCTCCAGACTGCTGGTTCCCCAGGCCTCTCTGACATTACACCGGATCTCTTCAAGCCTACATCTTCTTTCTATCGTTCATTAATTTTACTGATTCCTTACTCAGTGTCCTAGTGGGAAAATGCCGCTTGATATTCATCTCAGTAACTTGAAGATGGCCCTGTGCATAAAGCGGCATTACTATCAAAGAAGATAATTTTTCTTCTTGTAGAGCAACTTCATTAGTCATGTTGAATCATGTTTGCATTTATGAAAATGGGCCTTAAAAATTAAACAAGTAACTGTCTTTTCCTACCTCCACCTAATTTATGCTCCTTTTGTCCCTCTAGCTATTTTCCACATCTTCACTTTTATCTTTTTCTCTCTGTTCCTTGCTGACAAGTCAAAGAAGTTTAAGTGATTTCAAATTTCCTTGCTGACAGCTAGAAGTAGTTTAAATGATTTGAAGTTAATTGGTGACTACTCTGTTTGACAGATTATATTGAATTATTCTTTCCTGTTACCAATTCTGGCATATTAAATTAACGGTAGATCACAGTCCCTTATCTTTCTGCTTTGAAGGGTTCAAGTGCAAATGCAGATAATTTTATTACAAAAATGGAAATTATGACCAAACACAATGATCAACTATGGCCATTTGTTAATAGTCTTATTAAAAATAATATTGGAAACTTTAAACATAAAAAAACTAGTTTTTTAGGTCTTCTGCTATAAAAATACCAAAGCTAAAAAATGACAATTCAAATTATTCTGTTATATTAAGCTATCAGTCAATCCTATCTAGACAGTTTGGTATATAGGAAGCACTAAATTGTAGAACAGATGAGTAGAACATGACAAAAACTGAAAACATATGTATTTGTCTTTACTTTTATTTTTTGAGACAGGGTTTCACTCTTTTGCCCAGGATAGAGTTCAGTGACCCAATCAAAGCTCATTGCTGTCCTGAACTCCTGGGCTCAAGTGATCCTCCCATCTCAGCCTGCCAAGTAGTTGGAACTACAGGTACCCATCATCACACTCAGCTAATATTTATTTTTATTTTTTTGTAGAGAGAGGGTCTTGCTACATTGCTCAGTCTGGTTTTGAACTCCTGGCTTCAAGCAATCCCCCCTCTATGGCTCTCCACAGTACTGGGATTACAGGCATGAGTCACCGTATCTAAGCCTATACTTGATTTTTGGATTGATGCAATCTCATTGCTGAATGTACTTAAAACTAAATTTCCTGTCTGATATGGTTTAGCTGTGTCCCTACCCAAATCTCATCTTGAATTGTAGCTTCCATAATCCCCACATGTCATGGGAGGGTCCTGGGGTGGGAAGTATTTGAATCATTGGGGGCAGGTTTTAGTGTCCTGTTCTTGTGGTAGTGAATAAGTCTCATGAGATCTGACAGTTTATTTTTATTTATTTATATATTTATTTATTTATGAGACAGTGTCTCACTCTTGTCACCAGACTGGAGTGCAATGGCATGATCCTGGCTCACTGCAACTGCCACCTCCTGGGTTCAAGCAATTCTGCTGCCTCAGTTTCCCAAGTAGTTGGGATTACAGGAGCCCTCCACTATGCCTGGCTAATTTTTGTATTTTTTTCTTAAGTAGAGATGGGATTTCACTATCTTGGCCAGACTGGTCTCCAACTTCTGACCTTAAGTGATCCACCCACCTCAGCCTCCCAAAGTACTGGGATTACAGGCATGAGCCACTGTGTCTGATCTCATCTGCAGGTTTTATAAAGGGTAGTTCCCTGCATAAGCTCTCTTGCCTGCCACCATGTAAGATGTGCCTTTGCTCCTCCTTTACCTTCTGCCATGATTGTGAAGCCTCCCTCACCACGTGGAATTGTGAGTTCATTAAACCTCTTTTTCTTAATAAATTACCCATTCTTGGGTATTTCTTTATTAGCAGTGTGAAAATGGACTAATACAATAAATCGGTACCCAGTAGTGGGGTGCTGCTATAAAGATACCTGAAAATGTGGAAGTGACTTTGGAACTGGGTAACAGGTAGAGGTTGGAAGAGGCTGGGGGGCTCAGAGGAAGACAGGAAATTGTGGGAAAGTTTGGAACTTCCTAGAGACTTACTGAATGGCTTTGCCCAAAATGCTGATAGTGATATGGACAGTAAAGTCCAGGCTGAGGTGGTCTCAGATATAGATGAGGAACTTGTTGGAAACTGGAGCAAAGGTGACTTGTTATGCTTTAGCAAATAGACTGGTGGCATTTTGCCCTGCCCTAGGGATATGTGGAATTTTTAACTTGAGAGCAATGATTTAGGGCATCTGGTAGACGAAATTTCTAAGGTGCAAAGCATTCAAGAAGAAGCAGAGCATAAAAGTTTGAAAAATTGGCAGCCTCATGATGCAATAGAAAAGAAAAACCCATTTTCTGGGGAGGAATTCAAGCCTGCTACAGAAATTTGCATAAGTATCAAGGAGCCAAATGTTAATCACCAAGACAATGGGAAAAATGTGTCAGGGCATGTCAGAGACTTTTGCAGCAGCCCCTCCCATCACAGGCCCAGAGGCCAAGGAGGAAAAAAATGGTACTGTGGGCTGGGCTCAGGTGCCCTGCTGTGTGCAGGGACTAGGGACTTGGTGTTCTGTGTCCCAGCTGCTCCAGCTGTGGCTAAAAGGGGCCAATGTACAGCTGAGGCCATGGCTTTGGAGGATGCAAGCTCCAAGTCTTGGTGGCTTACATGTGGTGTTGGGCCTGCAGGTGCACAGAAGCCAATAATTGGAATTTGGGAACCTCTGCCTAGATTTCAGAAGAGGTATGAAAACACCTGGATGTCTAGGCAAAAGTTTGCTGCAGGAGCAGAGCCCTCATAGAGAACTTCTGTTAGGGCAGTGCAGAAGAAAAATGTGGAGCTGGAGCCCCCACACAAAGTCCCAAATGTGGGACTGCCTAGTGGAGTTGTGAGAAGAAGCCCACCATCCTCCAGACCCCAGAATGGTAAATCCACAGACAGTTTGCACTGCAGGCAACACCAACCCATGGAGGCAGCCAGGAGTGTGGCTGTATCCTGGAAAGCCACGAGTCCCAGGATGGGAGTTAATCGAATCATTGGGGGCAGGTTTTTCCCATGCTGTTCTCGTGATATTGAATAGTCTCATGCAATCTAACGGTTTTATAAAGGGGAGTTCCCCTGCACATGTTTTCCTGCCTAACACCATGTAAGATATGACTTTGCTCCTCCTTTGCCTTCTGCCATGATTGTGAGGCTTCCCTAGCCATGTGGAACTGTAAGTCCATTAAACCTCTTTTTTTATAAATTACCCAGTTTGGGTATTTCTTTATTAGCAGTGTGAGAATGGACTAATACACTGTCTTAAATCTTTTGCTACGAAAGACTGAAGACCAGTCATAGCCAGTCTCTTACAATAAGAAAACTCTAAAACACTTACTAAGGTAGTTTTTTGAAGCTTGTAGAACTATTGTAGTTTTATCTAAACAGAGATTAAATTCACAGATTAAATCCATTATGACATAATTACTGCATTTCCATTTTGATGGCAATAAATGCCTGTTATTTACTATTTCTATTTGAAGTATCATGAGCAACTTTAAGCACATTCACAGTGAAATAATTACTTCTGCAATTTCAGTGTTAAACCAAAAGCCATTTTGTTATAAGAACCCTAGGAAAATTTTAAATATCAGTGACCAAAAGGCAGGCAGCCATATTGATAACAAGTGTACTCAAAGGGTACGTATTAAAATGCAATATTAAAATGCAAGTTGGTAAAATTGGTAAAGTCAGTTTGGTTCAGAAAGGTAATCTTGTGTAATTTCCTTTAAAATCAAACACCACCTCAGCTGTATTCAGTATTACATTAAAGCTGGCATGAAGGTAATTAGGTATCATTTTGTGGTAATTAAGGATGTGCCACTTTTTGTTCCTTAGCCCAGCTTGATCTCTGCTTCACAGAATTTAAGATGTACCAGGTGGCACTTCAGGCTAGAAAACTCTGTGGTCTCCCAGCAACTCAAAGGAAGATGTAAATATTACTTTGTTGGCTCTCAAAAATCACTCAGAGAAAATCTACTTTTAAAATTAAGAAAACAGATGATATTCAAAGAAGAAAAACTACCCTGTTGTTTAAAGCAAAAACCATTCCTCACTTTGGAATATTTTGTCTATAATTTTTACCTGACTAATGACCTTTGATTTTGCATAAAGACAAAAAATACAAGTCTCAAAAAATTTTTTTGAAAATCAAGTTCAGTGAAAGCATTTATACTTCAATGTTTTTCTGGTGACAAATATTACTTGAAAGTTGCACAGCTTTCACTTAATACAGTGTTGCACCTTGTGGTTTAAAAAGAAATATTTTCAATTAATGGAACTTACTATTTATATAAAATACTGCAATCAATGGGAGATGAACCAATGCCTACTTTCAACAAGCTTTATTTCTTTTGAAAACCAAAGATTAAAACCTCTGCAAAAATGAAAATGTACTTATGAAGTAGCACACTGAGAAGTTCTAATTAGCAAAAGTGAAAATAAATAAATACATATTATAATTAAGCATGGCAGGTATTTTAAAAAATATAAACCAAAGTCTCTCCATCTGCTTTTACCCTCACAGCACCTGCCACTATTTCCTTGTACTGAGTAGGCTGCTGTTATCTTAGAGAAGCAATGACAAGACAGGCAACACACAGGATAGGGATGTGATAACTAATTTTATGAGTCAACTTGGCTTGGTCACTGTGCCCACATATGTGGTCAAACATTATTCTGGTTGTTTCTGTGAAGGTGTTTTGGATGAGGTTAATATTTAAATCAGAGGAATATGGATAAAGTAGATTGCCCTCCACAATGTGGGCAAGACTCATCCAATCAGTTGAAGGCATTACTAGGGAAAAAAAAAGACTGACTTTCCATTAGCAACAGGGAATCTTCCAGCATGTGGCCTTTGGACTTGAACTGCAACATAGTTCTTCCTTGGTCTTCACCCTGATGACCCACCCTGCACATTTTAAGCTTGCCAGACTTTATAATCGTGTAAACCAATTTCTTACAACAAATCTCTTCTTATAGTTACACATCCTATTGTTTCTATTTCTCTAGGGAACTCTGACTCCAACAAGGGGCCAAATTTTAACTTTCAATATAAAAAGTCTAAACCCAGGTATAAGAGAAAAGATTTAGAAGAACGTAGTCAGTAACAACTACCCTTTTAATCTCCCAACTGGATAAAGATTCCCTAGAACAAAAGAGAGAAAGTGAAAGTGAAGAGAACTTAGATTCAGGTGCATCCTGAGAAGGTGCTGTCTACACTGTCTTCTCTTGTAGGTCATGCCTATAAGATGAAAACAGGGTGGAAACGATGTTTTGGGTGGCACAGCCCTATAGAAGTTTAGACATAGGGACAGTAGGGAGGGTCTGTCAATAGGGAGGATCTGTGACCCATCTGCAGATCGAAAGACTGCTCTCCTCCATCAGCCTGGGGGGAAGCAGCAGACACATCTGCATGGTATGTCTGGCCAGGGGGACTGAGATAATTTTGCAGAATTACTTGTACTAGAGACTGGTTTGAAAACAGTATAGTAACCCTTAGAATCTGAGAGCAGTGGTGACGTCATAGAGAAAGGTGGCAGACTTGAAAAGGGCTGGAGGTTAAGAAGACAGGAGTAAATGCAAGGACCCACCTCAACTACTAACCAAAGGTCAAGTGGGAATGAAGACACCCCTACAGACACATGCTGGAGAACTGAGCAGACAGAAAGAGATGCCTCTCCTCTCTCATAACTCTGTACTAGGTAACACCCCAGATTTGTATGCAACCCCCAGTCATGGAGGAGAGTAACCCTAAGTTGACTGAAATTAAATTTCTAACATCCAGTAGGATTAAGATGCAAAATGGAATTAAGTTACAGGAAAAAATAAAAAAGTTGCATTTCTCTTTTCTACCCACCTGAGTTTCATGATCTGTTATATCAGTAAGGAAGACGGCAGTATGGAATAGAGGACAGATAGAGGCATGGATTCAGGAGACATGGATTCCAACCTAGGATTCATCAGTCATAATTTTGGGAAGTCCTCTAGTTTATCTGAACTCAGTTTCCTCAAAGATGAAGAATTTAGACTAGAGTTCTCTGCCAGAAGCAAGGTTTTTTTTTTATTTTCCTTTATGTACATTGTCAGTGATCTAAAAATATAAAAGGATGCATCCAGCTTAAAAGGAAGTACTGCTGTCCAAGATGATGCTAGATTTTGCATTTTTACAGTTTCTAGCCCAGAGCCAGTGCTCAATAAATATCTATTTAAGTGAAATGAAGAAAATATCAGAGTTCAGTGTTGAATTATCTTTGGGGTCTTGCCACCTACTTTATGTCTCGATGTTCTGACTGATGAGCATGATAGTCAGTTCTCTCTAACAATAGACAATAGAGCCAAGGCAAAGTCATCAAATTCATTCTCTGCTACATGCTAAGCAATATTAAACATCTATTCATGACACTTCATATCATAGTTGTTTCAGAACTTACAGAAAAAAACAGAAGGAGAAAGCATAAAAAGATCCTTCTCTTTCCTTTGCTAGGGAAGAAGTTTACCCATAACACTCATATATGATGGGGGAAAACAGACAAGCAATTATACACTTATTCAACCAAAGAAATCATGTGTGATATGGTTTGGCTGTGTCCCCACCCAAATCTCATCTTGAATTGTAGCTCCTATAATTCCCATGTGCCATGCGAGGGACCCAATGGGAGGCAATTGAATCATGGGGGTGGGTTTTTCCCCTTGCTGGTCTCATGATAGTGAATAAGTTTCACAAGATCGGATGGTTTTATAAATAAGAGTTCCCCTCCTGTTTGTAGTGAGAAGGTTCCCTAAGCACAAGACTTCCATTTGCCCATGTTAGTTTAAATAGCATCCAAAAAAAAAAAAGAGTTCCCCTCCACATGATCTCTTGCCTGATGCCACATAGGACATGCCTTTGCTCCTCCTTCACCTTTTGCCATGACTGGGAGGCCTGCCAGCCATGTGGAACTGCGAGTCCATTAAACCTCTTTTTCTTTATAAATTACCCAGTCTCAGATATTTCTTCATAGCAATATAAAAATGTACTAATACAATGTGGAAGGGTCACAGAATAGTGAGGTAAACCTCACATGTTTCCGTCTATCCCTACCTGCCACTTTTTAAGGCAACTTTTCTATAACTTATAATCACGTACCATTAGCACTACCCATAAAAGCCTTAACAACTTTAGTGAAACTCAAGGAACACACCATAAAAATCATGCATAATGCTCTGACATCCATTAAGACAGACAACAAAGGAAAAATCTCTGACCATCTAAATGACAACATTTTCTTGGCACTTTGTGTTATTAGAGAAAATGCCTTACATTGGAAAGTCTTTGAGTGTGGTCACAAAGCTCTAATGGGGCAAAATGGCAGGCTAGACAGCCTAGCATTCATTTGAAGAGCAAGGAGATCTGCAGAAAAGCTGCTCCAGCAGGCAGCCCACATAAAACAAACAGCTCACAGCAACCAATAAGCCCACCCACACAGCCAGGCCCTTGAAAGCCTGCTGATGATGTTCCCCTGCAGACAGCTTTTATCACGTGAGATACAGCTTAACCAACCTTCACTCCTACCCTCTACCTATCTTGAAGGAATGAGAAACAATGGAAAATTTCAAAAAAAGGCAACATCACATCTCTTAGGCATTTAGCTTTGTAGTATACACAACTTCAAGCCCGAGGACAAAAGTTGACCTTTGAGGCTGAAGGTGGGTGAACCTTTTAGGAGGTTCCCAATGGTCTACGATGTAATACTCCCCAGGCTCCACCTTTTTATTATTATTACCATTTTCACCTTTTATTTTAAACTTAAGGGTACATGTGCAGGGTATACAGGTTTATTACATAGGTAAATGTCTGCCCTGGTGGTTTACTGCACGATCATCCCATTACCCAGGCATTAAGCCCAGCATCCATTAGCTATTATTCCTCATGCGCTTTCTCCTCTCACCCCACCCTCCCACAGGCCCAGTGTGCTGTTCCCTGCCGTGCATCCATGTGTTCTCATCATGTTGCTCCCACTTATAAATGAGAACATACGGCATTTGGTTTTCTGTTCCTGCGTTAGTTTGCTAAGGATAATGCAGCCTTCAACTTTTAGAGAATTGCATAGGATCCTGACTATAAAGGCCTCTAAATTATTTCTCAGGCCTGAGATGCCCCCTTATGCCATTTTCATGCCAGGATTCAGATTGCTTTCCTGTAATTCTTAGAGCTGTCGCCTCCCCATTATTCATCAATAGGGTTCTTTTCTTTCAATACTGAAACCCAGAATGCTCAGTTCCCCCTTTTCTTGCGGTCCCTGAAAATAAATCCCCAGGTCATTTTCACTGTTACTGAAGTGAACACTAAGTAGGAGAGAGGCAGGCAGAGTCCCCAGCAGGTATGGCAGTTCTTAGCTCCTTTTCTTAGGTGATACCCAGAAGTTTAAGTGGCCTCCAATATTCTCCTATTATTAAAAATGTGATGTTGCTTTTGACCCCCATGCATCTTGATACTATGTTAATCTCTGTTTTCAAAGGAAGCCCATTTTATAAGATACTATTGCATCTTGAAGACATAATGAGGGAAAAAGCAGTTCCTGTCAACTGGAGTGCACATTTCTAAGCCTCTTCAGAAAGGGAGATATTAATCTTGAAGGGCTCTCTGCCCAAGATAGGTCACTTCTGTGCACTATTTTCCAATGAACTACTTCAACTACTTGGTCACTTTTTAAAATAGGTTTACCACTACCATTTTGTTCTTTCTCCTGAAATATTAGATTTATATTGATTGAAGATATGTATGCCTGTACCACAAATAGAAGCAACATCCCCCAAAGAAGAGTTAGGACATTGTGCAGAGAACTAAATGAATGGTCTGGCTTCACTGCTACCACGATTTTCTCCTGTCGTGAACCCAAGAGGTGGCAACAAACAATGACGGTGTGTCATGTGGTACTGC
The DNA here is from genome assembly GCA_963573385.1 of Cacajao melanocephalus. Taxonomy (NCBI): domain Eukaryota; kingdom Metazoa; phylum Chordata; class Mammalia; order Primates; family Pitheciidae; genus Cacajao; species Cacajao melanocephalus. The sequence continues at coordinate 6,515 of CAUYLG010039195.1, read as the reverse complement.
CTGTTAAGAACTACTAACCCCAGTAAAACAAACCTCACATATTTACATAGCACCTTCCCTGGCTAGCACACTACACTGCTTTTAAAAATTTGCTCATAAGTTTTTACAATTTTCCTGCCAGAAAATATTAGCTCCACTTAATATTGAAAGATAATAAAGCAATAAAAAATTTGCTTGGCCAGGGCCTTCAGAAACAGAATGAAGATTATCACTCTGACAAACTCCTAAGGCAGTGAACAAACTTGGATTTAGTGGGAGGCTGTGTAGAATAACAGTTAAGAGCCAGAGTGGCTTGCCTTAATGCATACTCTTCGGGCAATGTTGGGAAAGTGACCCAACCTCACTGTGGCTCAGATTCTTTATATGCAAAACGGGGTCAATCATAGGTTTGTCATAGGGATTAATTAAGTTAATGAATGGAAAGTGCTTAGGTGTGGCACATGGTAAACATTAACCATTATTATTGTTAATAATCCATGAATGTTATTATGGAGATTAGGGAGCCTCCCTGACTACTAAATTTGAACTCTAAAGTCAAGTCCTGTCTAACTCAATCCGTGAAGTCAATTCTATATTGCCTATACAAACTGAGCCATAGAGGTTAACCATTATTATTATTAATGTTGTTGTTATTATTATTGTTTTGCAGCATCAGGGTAATTCTTACTTAAACTTTTTCAGATCAAAAAATTTACGCTAAATCAGAAAGACTAGAGATACAGATCTTTCAAAATCCAGCTAACATTTTTTAAAGCACAACTGAAGAACCCCTTACCTGGTTTTGCTGTCTTCAGACTTGTTACTTCCCACCAGTTCTCTTCACCTTGGGGAGATCTATCTTTTGAAACACAAACCTCATTCAGTCACTCCCAGGTTTAAGACCCTTCAATGTCTTAGCACTGACCTGAGGGTAGAAATTTGAATACCCCACTGATTCTCAAGCCTTTTACAGTTAGGATCCCTGTTGGCATTTCTAGCCTCTCTCCACCCCGATTCAGTGCTCCAGGCATGCTGAATGCCCTTCAGCTTCTCTAACATGCCATACTGTCTCTCATCTACAGGTTTCCACATCTGCTATTATCTCTTCGGCTAAAAACCTCACTCATCTCTATCCTCATCCTTACTCATACCTCTTCTTAGTAAAACTGCATGACTTCTCCAGGAGGTCTTGGCTAACCCTTAAGGTTAGCACATCCTGTTCCCCTCAGAGCACTATATCTCCCTGTCATAATTAATCAAGTTATTGCTTGTCTACTTTCTCTCCTAAACTATAAATCCCTTGTTTATGACAACTATATCTGTAGTAGCTGGTACAATACCTTGCACATAGTGAACACCCAGGAACTCTTCATTGAAAGGGAAAAGCAAGTTCAGTTTGTATAGTCAATATAGAACTGACTTCACAAATTGAGTTAGACTTGGGTTGATTTCAGAGTTCAAATTTAATAGCCTCTTCTCTCCCTAATCTCCTGGATCTTCTTCCCAGGAATTCCTATGAAACTTCACTAGCTATTTGTGGTAGCCTCTTCCAGTATTTAAACTGTTATTGCTATAGCAAGATAAATATAAAATGAATTATGAAAATTAATTAATTATTTGATTTAGAAGTTAAGAGAGAAAATAAGTAGTGGTTCTTTGCTGTATTGGCACAGAACACTGAAAGTCTGATAAAATGTATCAATCATCCCTTCCCTACTTTTCTCAAAATAGAAATCGGCAATGTGCAATGACATTTTATATTTAATTTTATATTAAATTTCCAGGGGTTGATTTTACCCAGGTTAAGAGATCTTGTGCGAACACCTTTAAATAACAAATCAAAGACAGACATTTCCTGTGTAGTTTGACTGTGAAAGGGAGATTTACATCATGGGTTTGGAAATTTAGATTACAGCAGGTCCTTGAATAAAGTCATTTCATTTAACTTGGTTTTGTTGTATCATAGACAAGGAAAAAAATGGGCTCCCCACAGAGGCCACTGTTTGTGGGGTTTGTACATTCTCCCAACGTCTATGTGGGTTTTCCCCAGATACTCAGATTTTCTCTTACCCCTCCAAAGATGTGTACATTAGGTTCACTGGCCTGTCTGAATGGTCTCAGTCTGAGTGACTGTGGATGTGAATGTGAATGCACCCTGTGATGGGACAGCATCCCATCCAAGGCTGGAGCCTACCTGGTGCCTGAGCTGCTGGAATAGGCTCTGGCCACCTGCAACCCTGAACTGGAGTAAGTGGGTAAATAACTGTCTTATTTGTTTTTGTTAGTCTTTCTTAAATGTACATGTAGCTCACATTTTTTTCAATGTTTAATATTAGAAACGTTTTTGGTCTTTATTTAGAAGTTTTACGATGTTTTTATGTCTAGAAATGCGCTATAGGAATTTTACTCTTATTTACATCAATTAGCCTATGGTAAAATTGGTTTTGTTATATGTTGTTTCAGTTTCCAAGAACCTATCAAAGATATAAAATGAAGGCTTAAATACTTTCTTCACCCTAGTGAATAGTTTCAATCAAATACAAGGATAATAATTTTTCATACATTCAACAAAAATTAATTTTAAAAACACACCCTTCTTTTTTTCACTGGACTATGTTTCTCTGACTATGCTCTATTTTAAAGACACAATCTCTATGTATTTTTATGAGCCAACCAGGACACAGACACAGTTAGTTTTATGGACAATAAAGAGATTTTGAAATGTAAAATATAAAGGGCAAAAATTTGGGGTTAGGAATTAGAATACAAGTAGAAATGCAAAGAAACAATTAGATTAAATAGCAAAACAAAAATTCAATGACTGGAGGCCTCTTACAGTCCATTCTAATTTAAGCGAGCCTGGTACGGACATAATGATTTGTCAACATCAAGCTTGGAAAAGGATCACAGCAAGAGAGCAACAGGGAGCGGAGAGGGAGGGAGAAAGAGGCCAATGGAAGAGGCTTAGAGACACTAGACATAATTCTGTTATTTCCACTTGTACTTTAAAAATAAAGGTCAAATGATAATTGTCCCTGTTTGATTCTTGATGAATCCACAGAAGGGACCCTGATCAATCATTTTTCAATTACAGTAGTTTTCCCTTCTCTAGGGTTTCACTTTACATCGTTTTAGTTACTTGCAGTCAACTGTAGTCCAAAAATACTAAATGGAAAATCCCAGAAATAAGCAATTCATAAATTTTTAATTGTATACCATTCTAAATAGTGTGGGGAAACCTTCTGCTGTCCTACCCAGGATGCGAACCATCCCTTTGTCCAGGGTAACCAAACTGTATATGATATCGGCCCATTTGTCATTCAGTAGCCCTCTTGGTTATCAGAAAGGAAAAAATATAGTATATGTACGATTCTGTTCTATCTGGAGTTTCAAGCATCCAGTGGGGGTCTTGGAACTTATCCCTGGCAGATAAGTATACTGTAATGGAATTTCACTGCCCTGTCAATATTATTTCCTTAGGTAATTGGCCTTTGGCCAAAGTAACACAGCTGACCTCCCTGTGATTAGCAGATCATCCAGGCATCTCTGGCTTTTTGGAACTATCTTTTAAAGGTTAGTTTCCCATTAACAATTTTCTGACAATTTAATTTTTGTAAAAAAAATAACATAAATATGTTAAAGTACATATTATCAAGAATGATTAACTACTGCAAAGATCCCGAGTTAAAGACAGGCATAGAGATAGAAATTTTAGTGGACAAAAGTGCCATTTACGCTCCTCAATCATACCATCATAGTAAGTATGAGCCATTGCCTCCACTTTGGCAAAACGTCAACCTCCATGAGGTATTTGGAAAATGATTTTCTATCTATCAGTATGTCTGCATCTGATAAAAATAAAGTAATATTCACTCATTTATTCATAATACATGGCACATGATATCATTGTAGATTAATAAATACTTGTTGAATAAATAAATGAATGATTAGGGAACAAATGACTAATTTTTTGGAAGCTGCAAACTCAACTAGAATAATGGTTGTCAAGTCTGACAAAATGAATTTTCACTTGGAACCTATTCACAATTCAAGAAAAATAAAGAAACTCATTGTGCTAGGCTGAAGTCAAAATTTATTTCAACCTGACGGCAATGACGATGGTGGAAGGAAAAGTTAGTTATGTAAATGATTAAAACCCTGTGGTCCACTACAGGTATATTTTTAATTATTCTAAATCATCCTTTTTAACTTAAAGTTGATTAAAAATAGGTTCCTAGGAAAACCTTAAAATAAAATTAAAGCATTAAACCCATTGCTGAATGAGGCAAGAACAATAACATTCAGCTGATTCTCATGCCCAGCTTTCTTCCTATTATATTTTGAGTTAACTACTTAAAGGTTTTGCTATTTAGTCTATTTTTCCCACTGAGAAACCTTTTAAGACTAGAACAGAAAATATAATATTCTGTGTAGCAGGAGCTTTTTTTAAGCAATGAAAATTTTTTAATATATACTAGGAAAAAGAGAAATCCTTCATTTGAACATATTTTGTGTCTGTTAAAATATGGAAATAATCCACATTTACATCCAAAATTATATGTAATGGCCTTTGGTTCACAGGAGTAGAGAATTATTTTAATATAGCAATAGTATTTGAAACTGCTTGAGTTTAATTGAGAGTCTAAAGTCAAATTTATCATTTATCCTTCTCCCAAATAAAAGGAATCAGTTCTTTTTCTGTGTTTGACAAGATCTGTTAACGGCATTACTCTTTCTATAATCAGTCAGCCAGGATCTAGCCTCTAAAAGTCACCAGCCATGTGCTTTTGCACACCTTTCTTACATCAAATCAAAATATCCTTTTTCTATATCAAAATAACCAAGCACTTATTGAATGTATTATAGCAGTTGCTGGAAGTAGTAGAGAACAATGGCCCTTGCTTCAAGGAATTTACAATCATATTTGGAGACAAGACTAACACGCTAATGAAACAATTAGCAAACATAACAGAAGATATTATATAATTAAATGGTACCTTATGAAGGGATAAAGTATAATTACAGAAATTTGGAGAAAGCAAATGATCCAAAAAAAAGGAAAGGTTAGTGAATACATCTTAATCATCATCATCATTATTATTTGTATATTATTCCTAAATTCTGCAAAATGGGTTCTTACACTGGCTCCCTTTTAAAGCCAATGAAATTGTGGTCCAGTGAAAGGAATGACCACCCAAAGTCCTCATAGACAGATAGTGGAGGAACGTAAGACCAAGTGTGGCAAGTCTGAGTTCTTTCTGCATTGCAGTACTGCTTTTGTGGCATTGGGTGGCCTCTAATGCCTAGAAAATTTTACTATGCTGAGGAGAAGAGCAAGGATATTCAGGCAAAGTGCACAGCATGAGATTTGGGGAAGCAGGAATTTATCTCTTATCATCTCACGTTTACTGAGCTTGTAATATGTACTAAACACTATGCTGGGAATCAAAGAAAAGCAAGGTAGTTAACGGCCTCTGCTTTCATGGAATTTAGATTAGAGGTAAATCCCAATCAAATAAATACCCTAATAAATATAAAATTGTAAATAATATAGGGGCTGTAGACAGTGGTCCATGTTACAATGAAAATGCAGAATTGAAAATTTAACCTAATAAGGAAAGTCAGGGAAAGCTTTCATGAGACATATAGATGTGTATATGATTACATAAACATGTAAAAAAGATATACAAGACCACTTTAGGTGATAAAGATTGGTTATGGGGGATAGTATAAGGGTAGAATGTAGAAGAGGAAAAGAAAGCTAAAAGCAAGTAGTTTTCCATGATTAAAATAGAATGCATACATTAAAAGCTATGGTAACTAAATGGTATCAGTGATTATCTTAAGGTTGTGAGGTTTCAGATATTTTATGCTCTTTCTTATTATTTTCTATATTTTCAATTCTTTTTACAATAATTATGTACTGTTTATATTATCTGGTTTGTGGGTGTCTTAGTCCTTTTGGGCTTATCTAACAACATACTTTAGACTGGATAATTTATAAGCGACAGAAATTCATTGCTCACAGTTCTAGAAGCAAAGTCCCAGATTAAGACACTAACAGATTTGGTGTTTGATGAGGGCTTCTTACCAATGGCATCGTCTATGTATCCTTACATAAGTGGAAGGGACACACAAGCTCCTTCAGGTCTCTTTTATAAAAGGGCACTCATCCCATTAATGAGGGTGGAATCCTTATAACCTCGTCATTTGCCAAAGGCCTTACCTCTTAATTCTATCACTGTGTATGTTAGGTTTCAACACATAATTTTCGGGAAACATACATTCAGACTATTGCAGTGGGGGAAATATTTTCCTAAGAAAATTGCTCTTGAAAAAACCTTCACTTCAAAAGTAAGCAATGACTTTTTGGTTACTTGTAATCTACATTTATTTCTAAAATTCTGAAATCTTTTTTTTTTTTTTTTTTTTTTTTTTTTATGGTTTAAAAAATGAAATTATGCTGGAGTGTATTGCAAAAAAAAAAAGCAAACAGCAAACAACAAATCCAGGGGTCAATCAAAAAAATTGCCACA
>CAUYLG010039193.1:0-12395 GCA_963573385.1 Cacajao melanocephalus | reverse complement strand
GTCAACTTTAAAGATAAATTCTGTGAATAAAGATCTTATTTTTCCATAAGCATCCTCATAGTTTTTGGGGATGCTGACCTATGGCTCAACCACTGTACCGCTTCTGGTTTTCTAACATTGCCAAGGGAATAACAGATCTATTTGAAGTGCATAGTGAATTTTATCCTCATAATGTTTTCTTTTGTATAATTGCAGATACCATTCCAGGAGAGAGTACATAGCAAGTACCATGAAGTAACTCACTTCATGAGGGACCAGCTTGCTGCTGAGTGTATAGAAACCTGACTCTGGGATTCTGCTGGGAAGGAGGTTTGGAGGTCTCCTGAGAGAAAGTGATTTCACTGATACAGAATTCTGGCCAGAGAGGCTGTAGGAAGATTTGTCTACCCAGAGCAAAGACCAGGAAATCATGGGTGAGGCAGCATGGCTTCAGCTGGAGGAGGAGGGGTGGGTGAGTCACTCTTTCTAATGACTTGTCCTGATGTTTTTGTTTCTAAAGGCTGGATTCCGGGTAGCATCTTTGACTTTAAAGAGGTTGATCCCCCAGGTAGGGAACTACTTTCCAGGTAGGACCTGATGGGAAAAGGTTCCTAAGAGCCTTCAGGTTATCTCTGCTGCTGGAGGGGCTGAAGAAGAGGGTATGAAATCAGAAAGAAAATGAAAATATGTGTGAGGTTTGGTTTGTTCTTTTTAAAGTTTATTTGCATAAATGTAAGAACTGTCTCTACGGGCTATGAGGGTGCTGTGTTCATTAGAGATGATCTTTGCAGTACGCCTGCTCTTTTCGGCCCAGTGAAACATCAAAACCTCTGGTTTGAATTAAATGGCACTCTTTTAGATTGTGCACAAGGGATGTGCACAAGGATTGAATGCCATCAGTAATGAAAGGAATCTGTGGGACACAGCTCTCTCACAGGCATTTACTTGAACTTAGAGAAAAAGTTCTTCTGCTGTGTGCCAAGGGGAAATTGATAATCAGCCTCTGAACTTTTAGGACTTGTTATAGCACATTCATGTTTCTGTCCTCACTGTGGGTTTAAAGGGATCTTCCGGGGTGGATGGCAGAGTGAATATTCACTCTGGGCTCACTGGTACATCTCCAGTCTTGTGGGAAGGCAGGGGAGAAGTCTAACCTTGAGCACATTTGTAGCCTCCACTTCCTACCCCTACCACAGATTCTGAGATGAGGCTTCTTTCTTTTCAGTTCTGTAATTTTGGGGGAAGCTAAGAGTTCCTTCCCACAGAAGATGGTATTACACTATTTCCTGTCTTCAAAAATTAGGCTTCAGTTGTTCTCAAAATTGATATTTATAACTTTAAGTTCTGGACCTTTTACTCACAGATTGCTAAAAATTATGTAGGAACATCCACATAATAAAATGTGCTGACAGCACCTAATTCTGTCCATGTTATGGATGACATGTTTATCTTTGGAGGATCCTTATTTTACATAATGAGACAAAAAACATAATGTGCACCCTCTATCCAATCTGGGGCACTTCATTAGATCCAGAACTCTGAGTTTGACTCAGTCGTTTGACGGTCTATCATTTGCTTTTCCTCATGAGACCCCTGATCACCTATCCATCACCAGCACCCTCTTTTGAGACCCTCAACATCATCCAGAAGGAAACATCAGAGAGGGTGAGATGGCACTCCTTCCTTGAAGCTACAAGTGAAGACATCCCTGGTTCCTCCCTGAAATTTCTCTGCCACCTTTAAGTCGACTTCCTCCTTAAGGTAACTGCTCTGACTGCTAATGATTTGTTCAGACTTCTCCAGGTTTGGATTATTATACATAGAATAAGTCAATATGTATTTCTTGGTGTCTGGCCTTTTTGCTCATGTTATGATTTTAAAATTCATTCATGTTCTAAAGGGCATTTTCTTATATGTTGGGTGCTCACCTGGGAGTGTGATTCTTATTTCAGTAAAAAGGAGCATAGACATGTTGAGTCATTTAGCAGCTTAATGATGATGATTGGGTTGCCTGCCATCTTCCCAAGGTGAACAATTATTAGTTACTATCAGGGTGAGCTCAAAGTTATGTTCCTGTATGTGACACCTCTGAGCCCACCATTGTTCTATTTTATTGATGATGCCAATGACCCACCATGCCTCTTCTAGTGGCCCTAAGGATCCTCCTGAGAGAACCCAGTAGACCCGGATGACTTTCTGCTCTCTGTTCACAATCTGTCCTGGGCACATCTTTCTCCTGCCTCCATGCCTGAAGTTGGCCATTAACCCGAGTGGGCTGGTTCCCTGAAGTGGGAAGGGGGATTTAGAAATCACACTTGGGGTGCTACTCACAGTTGTTTTGAGTCAGACACTCCAAATATACTCAAAATGGAGACAAGACCCTGAGAGGGTAATAGGGGCTTGCTTCCAAATTCTCCCTGGAAGTTGAGGCTGTAATTTCTTACTAGCACCTGGTGAGACCCACCCCCAAAAAAGACAACACCAGGGAGGATGGGAGGGAGACCCCTGGAGTTGTGACTGTGGTCAGATTGGACCTTCCCATGGTTGCTGACTCTGGGGTAAGCTGCCCCTTCTCTGGAGCGCTCGGGACACCTCAGGATGCCTCCCTGCTTTTATCCTGTGGTCACACCAGGAGATCAGAGTTATAACACCCCTATAATGTAGAGAATCCCTGTCCCCTTCCATGCCACATCACTCCTTAGGGAAGCAAATACCCCTCCTCCTCCCTGGGAGGATCCATCTCCAGGAAACCAACTACCTTCCTGGCTCAGGCCCATCTCTCCTCAGTTTTGTGACTCTGGGAAAGTCACCTGGCCTTTCTAAATCTCAGTGCCCTCAACTGTATAATGTGGGTTACAGCCTGGCTCTGCACACCCCACAGGGCTCACGTGAGGGTCACAAGAGATGACATGTCATAAGGCATCTTGCCCATGTAAAGGCTGGAAACTGACCTTCCACCTCCTATGACTTGTAGCCATCCAAGCTTCCTCTCTGGAGGCAGCCACTGCTACATGTCTGCCTCATTCCTTTAGATATTTCATGTCTGAACACTTTTGTAGCACTTATGAAGTCATTTTCTTTAGGCTTAATTTGGATCTGCTTAGAGTTAGCTTCATAACATAATGCTAACAGGCAGGCCTCAAATACATCTCCACATCACACAGCAGAGAACTGAGCACAGAGGGGTTAAGTCACTTTCCAAAGGTCACACAGCTTCTAGCTGGCATCTGAGCCCAGGCCCTCAGGCACCTGCCCCTTGCTCTTGGTCACTGAGCTCAGCTGCCTTCTTGAATTGTCTCCTCTCATTAGAGTAACATCCCCAATGCAATCAGCCTGTTGTGTATTGTAAGTGCCCACCACACTGCAGGACCTCTCCTCCTAAGCCCAACTTTGACTCAGTCTCCCCTAGGCAGCTGGTGAATACAAGTGTAACCTGGGAAACATGAGCACTCGCCCATGGTCTCCTGCCAGGAGCATATCAACAGTGGTCTCTACGTTGAATATATTTTTCTCATACTCATGGCTCATGGATACAACAAGAGATTATGAAAGATTCAAATATAGGATATGCCAGAAAAGTGATCTAGGGACAAGGAAACTTCCTGCCCATCCCCAGGAGCATCTAATCAGCATCTGGCCAACAGCAGGTGGAGCATCAGACATCACCCCTTGCCAGCTTCTCCACTGAAGGTGCTGTGGACTTGAAGCCAGCAGGAGACTTGGAATCGTTGTGGTTTATACAGCAGAGCCTGAGTCTTGGTAAGGAAGGGTAGGAGCAGGGAGCTGCCCACTCAGAGCTGGGTCAGCCTCTGACCCTTCTCAGCCAGGCCTGAGTCCAGGCTGCATGGGCAGCTGTTCTGGTCAATAGGTGCTGAGACCCTGAGCTGTCCAAGCACCAGCCCCACAGGCCACTTTTTCACTTAATGAATCTTAACTGCCCAGCAGCCTGGTTTGGTCAGTTGAAGATGAATCTGATTCTAAGTCCAACTGTCACAGGGGCAGTTGGCTGGGAATGCATGCATTCTGAGTCAGTTGGGAGTCAAGGAGGCTACTGGTCATTCAGGGTGGTCACCTGACCACAGGGAAGTCTCCCCACAAGGCAGCTACAGAGTCAAGTGCGGGCAAGACAGACACAAATCAGGACCCCCAAGCCTTCAGCAGGACTTCCTTTGGGGGAAAGTCTTGCATTTTGGGTCAGGGGTTGAAATGTCAAGCCGGGAGTTAAGTCAGGATTTGGGCCCTTCTCTTGGGCCAGGCACCTCCTCCAGGGCATCAATGTCTCCCTCATCAGAGTTGGGGTGTAAGAGGATTTGGAAAAGGACCAGAGTCTTCACTTTGGAGTCCAGGGTGTGGACTCCTGGTCTCAGGCACCTGCCCCTTGCCCTCAGTCACTGAGCTCAACTGCATTCTTGAATTGTCTCCTCTCATTAGACATTCAGGGATTCAGACATTCAGGGATCTCCATTCTCAGGGAACCAACTAAATTCCCTGCCTTAGCTTGTTTACTCATCAGTATGGTTACTCTGAGCAAATCACTGAATCTCTCTAAATTTCAGTGCCCTGAACCATAAAATAGAAGTCAGCTCCTACTCTTCCCATCTCACATCACAAGAGATAACAGATTTTTTTTTCCATGAGCTGTAAAGCATCATGCCCATGCCAATGTAGAAAGGTGGAGCTTTGTCCTTCTTGACCTATCACCTTCCATGTCCCGTCTCTGGAGGTCACCAGTGCTGCGTGTCTTCTTCCAGATGTGTAATAGTTGAACACTTATGTAGTACAGTGCTTATGAAGTGCCCATCATCTTTCTTCAGGCTGTGTCTGTATTTATCTTTAGCCTCATAACCTCATAGTAATAAGCAGGCCCTAGTAACAAGTTCACATCTCAGAACAGAGAGCTGAGGACAGAGGAACTGAGTGACATTCCCAGGAACATGTGGCTTAGATTTCAGGCCAGGCACCGGCACCCATGCTCTGGTCACTGTGTTGTGCTGACTTTCTACATTGTCTCATCTAAAGACAGCCACTATCCCCATGCAACTCGCCTGTGGGGTATTTTATGCACACCACACTGCAGGATCCCATTTCCTAATCCTCACTTGGTTCATGTGGGTCCACTAGGTAGCTAGTGATAGAGAGACCCAAAATCTGACCTGGGAATACATTATTAATACTTTTGCCAGGAAGATGTCAACACCCCTCTCTCTTATAAGCGTATTTCCCAGTGCCTTCATAAAGGAATATGAAAAGAAAAAGATAATAGATTCAAATAAAGGATATACCTGGGGGTGGATCCTTGGGGAATAAAGTGTACCCCCTGGCCCCACAGCTGTTTAGCAGCATCGAAATAGGCTGTGGCCCAAGAGAAAATTAACAACCCACTTCATTGAAGTCGCTGTGGGAATTCATTGAGTTGATTCACCAGAAATAATTGTATATTCAGTGTACCATATTTACAGACAAATATAAAATGTAAGTCATAATTTTTTTGTATTAAAATATATAATTTGCATTCCATAAATTCACTTTTTTGAAGGATACAATAAGTGGTTTTTAGTATATTCTGGTTTTGCCATCATCTGGAATACCTAATTCTAGCTCATTTTAATCACCCAAAAAGAAAGCTCTTGCCCCTGTCAGCTAACCCCATTCTCTCTAACCACCCTGCCCTGCCAACCTCTAATCTGCTTTCTGTCTAGGGCTTTTACTATTCTGGACATTTCATGCACATAGAATCATAAAATGGGCTGCCTTTTAGTGGGCTAGAGGCAGAAAATCTTGAGCCCAGGCCATCATCAGAGCAGGAGCAGGGTTGAACTTTCAGTCCCATCCATGAACTCAGGAGACCATTTACTCAGTGAAGGGTCTGTGGTTGTCCCATCACCAAGGGGCATGAAAAGGCTGGAAAAGGGAACACTTCAGTGCAGCTTTCAGTTTTACAATGCACATTAGCTATAAAAGCAAATGGCAAGTCCTGCAGTCGGAAAACAGTTTATTTCATATAACCTTATAAGTCAATCATTGTATTCACTGTCGCAACCAACTTAGCAAGCCCTAGAATGCTCCTTCAAGACCCTGGTGTTCATGTCACTAGTGCTGGAACGTCGGGTGAGGCTGAGGTACACAGGTGACCTATTATGATCAAATGGCTCAGACTCAGGGTTGACCGTGGCTAGGCCAGAAACAGAGCATGGGGCTGAGATCTCAACCATGAGGAGTATCCAATTCTAAAGACAGGGCATAGGGTACAGTTAGTTTATGGTTATAGCTGGAGCCATCATGGAGAGCCTGTGTGAGGGTAGAACTCAGGTGCATTGGGTCGAATGAGGAAGGCACCATACCCAGCACAGAATGGGCATCCATTGGTTGTCTGATGGAACCTCTGTCCGAATTCTATTCAGTTAGGAATTGGGGCCAGGTCGCACTAGGTCAAGGCAGGGTGAACATGACGTGAGGGCTACAGGCAAGAATAGGCTTTCACAGGACTCAGCTACCCTAGACCCCATCCCACCAGGTCTTCCTCCCTCCCTCACTCATGTGGCTCAGCCCCTTCCTGTGCACCTACAGGCTGAGGTCAGAGACACTCATCCCAGGGTACCTGACAGCAGGTGAGGTGGCTTTGGGGGATGTACTTTGAAGCCCTCCTCATCAGTGCTGGGCGCTGTCAGGCCCCTGTTGGTGCTTCTGGCACATCAGGGCTATTACTGGTGCCTTCACCAGAGCTGCTGGGTGACCAGACCGTGCCTGGCACAGAACCTGCAAGGGTATGGAGCTCTAGGGCCACATTGGGGCAGATAAGTGTGTTCTTTTGGAGCTTAATCACAGCCACCCATCCCCAAATCACAACCTACAAGTTAAAAAAACTTAAAAGTCCTAATTCCTACCACCCAGTAGCTGCTAGCTACTGGCTGTCCCACTGCCCTCGTCCAGCCTTGGCTGTCTGGGGTGGCAGTTGTGCCTTTGGGCAGCAGCTGAATGACCGGTTGCCTCTTCCAGACTGGCTCCCACCCGTCTCCCGGCAGCAGCCTCTCAGGTCCCAGAAGCCGATAATGGTATGATAAATGGGCCTTTCAGAATGGAGGCAATGGTGTGGTGAACTGAAAATCCTGAGCAAAGGGGTTGTCTCCTCATCCAGGGGAAAACCATTGCCAGGCTTGGGTGCTGGAAGATGAGCAAGCCCCAAGGGGCAGGTCCCCGTGGGCTACAGGAACATCTCAGTAATGTTCAAGCCCTGTGGTTAGGCATTGTCTCTAGGTTGGCCTAGAGAAATTATGGCAACCTTCCTGTGCTTCCTGGGCTTTTCTGCTGGACCTCACCAGGAATGTGCATGTGAGGTTCCAGGGCGAGCCTTACTGTGGACCAAGCTGTGAAACTGGGAGCTGCCTTGAGAAGACACTCCCTAAGAGGTTGCCACAAAGAGTGGTGTTTATTTCCACGACTCAAGGGGCTGCTTCTGTTCCCCTGATCAAGGGGATACAGGGGACATGCTCAGAGGATCAGCGACCACCTGCCCTAGACCTATAGAGACCGGGGAGGGTGGCATTGTGCAGCTCCCCAGGGAGGGCTGTGCAGCTGTGACACCACCTCCACCACCCAGTTAGAGGGATGTGGGCATGACAGACTCTGCAGCTCCACAGGGATCCCATAGTACTCCCCATGCCCCTCACTGCACTCTCTGTTGTTTCTCTGAGGATGGCTGGAGGCCATTCCCTAGCCAGGGGCTGAGGACTGTTGTTTTGTGTTAGGAGTGAGCCTGCGGTTCTTCAGGCTGCACTCACGGAGGATGAGATGTTAGTCCCTACAAGGGACAGGAGTAGCTTTATTCATGAGGGAGTAAGAAAGGCAGGTTATGGCTGGGCAAAGTGGCTCATGCCTATAATCCTAATACTTTGGGAGGCTGAGGCAGACAGAACCCCTGAGGTCAGGAGTTCAAGACCAGCCTGGCCAACATGGTGAAACGCTGTCGCTACTAAAAATACAAAAATTAGGCCGGGCACAGTGGCTCACGCCTGTAATCCCAGCACTTTGGGAGGCTGAGATGGGCGCATCACCAGGTCAAGAGATCAAGACCATCCTGGCCAACATGGTGAAACCCCATCTCTACTTAAAAAAAATACAAACATTAGCTGGGCATAATGGTGCATGCCTGTAGTCCCAGCTACTCAGGAGGCTAAGGCAGGAGAATCACTTGAACCCAGAAGGCAGAGGTTGCAGTGAGCCGAGATTGCACCACTGCACTCCACCCTGGCGATAGAATGAGACTAAGAAAATGTGTGGGAACAAGTTAGTGTGGCACTGACTTGGTTTAGAGAAGGGCTCAGGGTGGCTGGGTGCAGTGGCTCACGCCTGTAATCCCAGCACTTTTGGAGGCCAAGGCAGGTGGATTACCTAAGGTCAGGAGTTTGAGACCAGCCTGGCCAACATGGTGAAACCCTATCTCTACTAGAAATACGAACTTTAGCCAGGCATGATGGTGTGCATCTGTAGTTCCAGCTATTCAGGAACCTGAGGCAGGAGAATCACTTGAACCTGGGAGGCGGAGGTTGTGGTGAGCCAAGATTGTACCACTGCACTCCAGACTGGGCGACAGAGTGAGACTCCATTCACCCCCCCGAAAAAAAAGAGAGAGAGAGAGAGAAGGGCTCAGGAAATAACATCCACCCTCCTAACCTGTTATTGGGATCCTGACTCTCTGTCCATGGCAGGGCCAGACAAGCCTACTTCCTCATTTGTTTTTTTCACATCATCAAATTCTTCAGAACAATTTATTACATGCTTGAGCTCTCATGGAGCAACTGAATTCCCATTTTTAGAGCTGAGCAACCCCATGAGTCTCAGGAAGTGAAACCCTGAGCAACCTGTTTTAATTAGAGATTTGAGGAAAACAGGAAAGGCCTCCGTGTGGGAATCAACACATTCTGCCCTCTCCCTGCAAGCCTTAAGTGCTCAGGTTCTATTGCACTGAGCCTTTTAAGGGCCTTCGGTTGAGTAAGGGTAGCAGAGGACAGCTTGCTTTCCACTGGGTTTTTAGCTGTCTGGCTGAGCAGAGCCTGCTGTCATGTTTTTGATGCTTTTGTCTTCCTCAGAACCTTTGTAGTTTCCATGGTTCCTGTGGCTTCAATCCAGCAGGGCCACTAAGCTTTTTTTTTTTTTTTTTTTGAGACAGGCAGGGTCTCACTTTGTGTCACCCTGGCTGGAGTGTAGTGGTGTCATGGCTCACAGCAGCCTCGACCTCTGGGCTCAAATGATCCTCTAGCCTCTAGCCTCAGCCTCCAGAGTAGCTGGCACAGCAGGTGCGTGCTACCACACTGGCTAATTTAATTTTTTTTTTTTTTTTTTAGAAACGAGGTCTCACTATGTTACCCCGGCTAATCTCAAATTCCTGGGCTCAAGTGATCCTCAGCCTCTTAAAGTGCTGGGATTACAAGTGTCAGCCACTGTGCCGGGCCTGCAAGCTTCCATCTTCTTAATTCCTATCCTAACAGTCGTCCCTCACTGTTGCCTGTCTCACCTGAGGCCAGGGGCCTGAAGCTGCCCTCAGCCAACAGCATAGGATGTCTTACGTGCCTCCCTTTGGTTCTTTTAGAAGTTAAGTACCCGGAATCATCCCCTGTCAGGGTAGGGAGGGATCACTCATGCTTGCCTCCTTTGCTTAGGGGAGATCTTCGAGCTGAAGGCAGAGCTCAACAGTGACAAGAAGGAGAAGAAGAAGGAGGCAGTGAAGAAAGTGATTGCATCGATGACCGTGGGCAAAGATGTCAGGTACGCAGGAGTAGGCCTGGTAGTAGCTGGAAGCTGGCTGACAGGGGAGGGTTTATAGCTTGGGTTCACTTCAGTCTCTCTTTTAGGTTGTCTAGGGACCCATGTCTCCCCTCATACAGCTCCCTTCATAAAACTTTTTTCCTCAATAGAAGGTTTTGTTTACACAGGAATCATGAGCCCAGATGCTGACAGGTCAGGTGGTGATGGAGTGAGTTAACTAGAATAGGTGGGAAAGGCAGCAGGCGATAGAGTGGGTATGGCATGAACCTTCTCAGAAACTCCAGAGGATCACTACTGGCTAGGGAAGAGGACTCAGTGTGGCCCAGTCTTATGGGGTGTGTGTGTGTGTGTGTGTGTGTGTGTGTGTGTGTTTTTGAGACAGAGTCTCACTCTGTCGCCAGGCAGGAGTGCAGTGGCGCAATCTCGGCTCACTGCAACCTGCGACTCCCAGATTCAAGCGATTCTCCTGCCTCAGCCTCCTGAGTAGCTGGGATTACAGGTGCCCACCACCATGCCTGGCTAATTTTTTTTTTTTTTTTTTTTTAGTAGCGACTGGGTTTCACCATGTTGGCCAGGATGGTCTCTATCTCCTGACCTTGTGATCCGCCCGCCTTGGCCTCCCTAAGTGCTGTTACAGCGTGAGCCACCGCACCTGGCCAGGTCTTCTGGTTTTTAAAAAGAATGGGAAATCTGGGCCACACACGGTGGCTGACACCTGTAATCCCAACACTTTGGGAGGCCGAGGTGGGTGGATCACGAGGTCAGGAGTTCAAGACCAGCTTGGCCAATATGGTGAAATCTCATCTCTACTAAAAATACAAAACTTAGCCAGGCATGGTGGTATGCGCCTGTAATCTCAGCACTTGGGAGGCGGAGGCAGGAGAATCAATTGAACTTGGGAGGCAGAGGTTGCAGTGAGCCGAGATTGCACCACTGCACTCCAGCCTGGGTGACAGAGTAAGACTCCGTCTCAAAAAAAAAAAAGAGAATGGGAAAGCTGTATTTTTCATTTTAAATCTCCCTGTCTTAAGTAGCCAAATAATACTAAACTAACACTGTGTGGTGCAAGTAAAACACACATGCCAGATTGGATTTCTCTAATTTGTCACCTGTTTGCAATCTCTGTTGCACCTGACGGCTGGAGCAGGTCGTGTGTAGAATGGCTGCTGCACCTTGGCTCATGCTTCCCCTGTGGGAGTGCCCCGTGACCCAGCTTGTCTTCCCATCTTTAAAAACCCAATCAAGGTCTGCCATTCCCTGTTGCCAGCCCACTACCTCAAACTCAAAGCATTTGCTCTCGGTTCCCATCACCCAGCACTAAATGGAGACTGTTCTCTTATGTGTACTTGTGTTTACCTACTCACCAGATTGCAAAATCTCAAAGGCAGGGACTGGATTTTATAACAGCTTAATATTTGCACAGTATTTGAGAGTCTGCACAGAACATTTTCAGATTTGTTTTCCTAGTAGTTCCTTACAATTCCCATATTGTAGGTAATGATGGTTTTACTGCCAAAGAAATAAAAACATAAAGCGACTGCCTAAGAGTCACATGGTTTATGGCAGAACTAGGACTCCAGCCCAGTTGTTCTGAAATCCAAATCCAGGCTGCTTTCACCCATGCCCTTGTGGTACCCAGCCCTGTGCCTCATAGCCTGGGTGCTGATGTGGAGCAGCTCCCGTCCAGGTCCCAAGATAGGCTCCCACTACTCCAGACTTCCCCATGGATCGCCCCCAGGGAGGACCTCCTGCCAGCAGCTCCGGGAAGCAGCTCTGCAGAGAGCCCTTTGGAAGCCAGAGCCGCAAAGGGAGCAGGTGCCCGCTGGACAGCTGGGCCTCCTTCCAAGTCAGATTCCTTCCAAAGCCGCTCTCCTTCACCCAGAACACCACTGTCACCTCCTCACAGAGGAAAAACATCTTTGTTCTTCCGTCTCAAAAGACCTGGCTTTGTTGATATGACGGTCCCCAAAGAGCAAGTTGGCCTCATCAGCAATTTTTCCTCATTCCTCCTCCCCATCTTCCAAGGTGATACATCCATTTTGGCTTTGGCAGGACTCCTGCTTGTTGGAGCTCAGGAAGTTCACTTTGACCTCTTAAGTCTCTGTGTTGACACATCCTTGCCTGTAAACATATAAGAATTCAGAGGGGATCTGATGATTCCAAGATAGAAAATTGCTCTCTCCCAAATTTCATATCTTAAGGCCTGTGACTCTGGGACCATGGGTGCCACATTGAGAAGGGTTCCACCCAGTGGTCATGAGCACAGACCTTGTTCCTCCTCCAGGAGCCTGGCTCCTCCAGCCATGTTATTTGACATTTATGATCCTCAGTATTCTGTGAAATGAGGATCATCCCCTGACTTCTAAGGGCAGTTAAATGAGATCAAGTATGTAAAGCTCTTTGCACCAAGTCTGGTGTATGGTGTGTGCTCCATGCATGCTGTGCTGGTTCTTAGTGGGTGTCAGAGCTTGTGGTGGAAGCAGTGTGAGCCATCCTGCTTCCATGTGACCCTCCAGAACCAGCAGCCCAATGTAAGGGGCCACGTTAAGTATCAGAGAAGGAGAAAGGGTCATTTTCATTTACTCAGCACCTCCCAGATAACAAGGACCAGATACCTAAGTATGTTGTCTCATTCAGTTATCATAAAGACCCTG
>CAUYLG010039190.1:0-61095 GCA_963573385.1 Cacajao melanocephalus | reverse complement strand
TTATCTTGGGGGGGTTTGGTTGGTTTTTTCCAATATAAAACCAATTTAATCATGCTTTTTTACTTACAAATACTCAATCAAAAAAAAAAAAAAAAAAAAAAAAAAAAAAAAAAAAAGGAAAAAAGAAAAGAGAGAAGGCATGTGTCCAGAGGCTGCACCCAGGGATGCCCAGAGGGAGCCTGCCCTGCTAGGCCTCTTCTCCGAGGGCGCATCCCAGGCAGGGGAGACTGGCCTCGGTGATCGTTACCTCCACAGCCCAACAGAGTGCGGAGAGGCATGAGGTGCCCACAGACAATGGCTGTCAGCGAGTAAAGGGAAAGAAACCCTGAGGTACCATGCTTCTTTTCTCTTACTTCCTCAAATGCTGCTGATCTCACCCCAAGTACAGGCTCAACAGAAAAATACAGTGGTTTGAGGACCCCAAGAAGTCAGCACACAGGCCCGGGGTCAGCTAGCTCCAGGCTGGGTCTCTCTCTCTCTCCCCCACCTTGGGAAAACAGCCACAGCACCAGTGCCCTGGCTTCAAGTGGAATGGGACAGTTCCCCAACCTGGAGGAGATCCTTAAAACAATTTCTAATCAGGTCTGTTATTTTACCCAAATAGGTGGAGGGGGCAAAAACCAACCTTCATCACCCTATTTGGTGAAAACAAATATAAACAAATGATGATCTTCTCCTACAGGGTCAGTTTCCTTCAAGGGTTTCTAGGACTCAGCACTTGAAAAAGCTTGAACAGGAATCCAGTATTGCCACTGCACACCGCTTTTGAGGCCAGTTCCCTAATTCGGACAGCCCCACTCCTAAGAAGAGCAGGTCTAACTTGGAACATCTCAACCATGGGTTAAAATCAGCTGAGATGAAAGAACACCTCCAATGACTCTCAAGAGCTACGGAAGCCTCACATTTCAGGGGTGACTGATGAGGTGCTGGCTTCTTATCTTCCGGCCCTCTTTCCTAAACAATACTTGTCAGGGAAGACCAGGGCTGCTTCCTGAGATGCCAGGGACACCTCTAGGTCCCTACCATTCCACAGCTACATCAGTAATAAGAAAACCAGTGGCTGCCGGAGGTGGCACCAACTTGAAAAAGGAAGGCTGGGGCAGGGGTTTGGATGTTCAGCCCATGAGCTGTTTGGACAGCTTCAATCTCTGGACTTGAGTTTAAATTTCTGGAAACAACTTCAAAGTCAACTCCAGAGAGACATTTTATGTGACTGGTCCAAATAAAATGCAGTACATTGAATGAGGTCATACACTTCTTAAACTTTGTAAGAGAAGCAAAAACAATGGAAAAGCCATTAAAAATTACACAAAGACCATTAAAACTCCACTGGTGTCAATTAAAACAAGGCTGATAAAACATGAACAACTTCAAAGTTCCCATCCCTTTCCACACTATTCTACAGTTTGTAGGAATGTATTCGAGCACCATATTGCTAACAGGTAGGAAAATGATGAAGTCTTACTTCGGCCATCTGACCCACACTCGCACAAACGAGGAGCTTCCTAGTCAAGATGCCCACAGTCTTTGGCAATGTGCCTGCTTCCTAGGCATTGCTCAGTGGCAATGGAAGAGCCAATAAATCAAATCACTGGTGGAATATTTTACTTTGAAATGGAGTGATGTTTGGTTAATAATTTGAGATCCACTACTCCTAAATGGGGTGACCCATTTAAAATGGCCTCTGTGTAAATTCACAGTTCATTAAATAGAGTCTGGTTTGAACAGGTCATTATGTAGTTAGTATATAAGTAATGGATTGAGCAAGGAGGCTGGGGATACCCATGGGGACACACTGGCTGAGACTAGTGGCTTTCATAACACTGTCAAGCTTTCTTTTAATGTGAGATTCATTCAAATCACCAACTTAATTTTAGGTGGTTTTGCTTAGTAACCCCTTTTGGTTTACAGTAGAAAATGCAGTGCAAAATTTTAAAATGAGGAATATTCCATTTACAATTAATTTAAACTTATGAAGCTGTTTTAACTGGCCCATCTAAATGTGTTAATTAACATCAATGATGGTTTCTTATTTTTCACACTTTGTTACTCTGATCATTAACAGTGATGGAAAAGCTAAATTAATGGGGAACGGATTATAAATTCTTAAAGGACTTCTTAGTTTGTTTTCAACTGGAAAATATATAGAGAAAGATGAAGAGGCATTTTTGCCTCTACTCATCAATTTTTGGTACCAAATTTCTTAAAAACCAGATGGTTTAAAGAAGATTTTTCCAAAAATTATTTTAACATTCTGCTCAGACATGGCTGCTAAAAAAATAGCATATACACATATAATACTGAACAGCTTCTGCAGTCCCTGTAAACTTTCAGCTCACTTTCTCTAAAAAAAATATATATATATTATAACTGATCACAGAACTCAATCTCTATTGTGCAGCAGTATCAAAGGTCCTTAAATTCTCAACAAGGAAGGAAAAACAAAAGCCCATTCCCCGGACCGCTTGAGCAGGACTAGTGGAGGAGGAGTCCGTGGATGGAAAGGTTCTCTGCCCCGACGCCCTCAGATTCCTCGGGGCTGCACCTCTGCAGGCAGCTGGCCCGCATAGGCCAAGCCCCTCACACCCGGGAGATGCATGCGTGCAGTACACACGAGAACCCAATGCCACTTATCGAGACTTCACGCCAACGAGGACAACAATGAGCACAATGATGATGACAAATAATATTAAAATCACAAGCATCTTCCGATTCTTCTTTTGATACTGTTCTGCCTACAAAAAGAGGAGGGGGGAAAAAAGGCAGTCATTTTCCCCAAAATCCCAAATCAAGTCTCACACGTTTCCAGACTTAGGCTTCTGGATCTGTCTGCACAGTGACTGAGGTCTCTGCTACAGGCTACATGATCGTAATCCCTCCATCAATCCCAGGGAATTCTGTCACCAGGAGTGGAAAAGCCCCATGATCCTGGAGCTGCTTATTTGCCCTGGGCGTGGAAATGGACTTGCTGGAAACCTACTACTAAGACAAAGGCTGACAGGGAAATCAAAGCTCATGCTTCCGGATGCCGCTGGGCCTGCTTCTCCCTGCTTCTCCTCCCACAGGCGGTACGTTCCCGGTCCCGGCTCCCTGAGCGAATGCACAGCTCCTTCACTGCGGAAGGAAACAATGGGCTGGAGGAGCATAAGTGGCAGGTAGGCAAAGATGCCCCCAAAGAGGCCCCATTTCAACCTCCCCTAAATTTGGAAATAAGAACTCATCCTTTGAAATAAAAACAGACACGTGTGCCCCATGGATGTCACATGCAGAAAGATCCCTCTGAGGCACGTCCTCCCAGTGCCGCTGACGATACAGCAAAGGCACTCCAAAGCTCAACCTGGGGACAAGGCCGCACCCTGCTTATCTCTTCACCTGAACACCGCATCCTGGAAGCTCAGGGGGAGCGCGGGAACTCCACCATGCCTGGTACAGAAATGCCAAAGGGCCCCGCCTGCTGGTGAAAGACACACAGCACTGAGAAAGGAGAGCCAGAGGGCAGAATAGTTCAGAGGGAGCTGGGAAGCACGTCCAGGGAGAGCATTTGCTGCCCTCTTCCAGACCTTGCTATGGCACAGGAGGAAGGGCAGTGGGAAGGCAGCCCTGGCGAGAATGGCAATTTCTTCTCGTCCATCCCCTTCGGTGGGCTTGTTTCCGAAGCGAGCCTGCCCGCCCACTTGGAAGAGTCCCTCATCCACCAGGAGGAATGCCAGTCGCGAGTCGGGTCATGGGGAGCAGCTCCCAAAGCTCAATCACCCTTAGACCAACCGACTGCTGAGCACCGGCCAGCCGCGGTGCTGCCTACAGCCTTGTGGCTGGAGGGAAGACGGAGCACGCTGACTTTTCTAATAGGTAACCCAGAACACCAGGGAAGCCAGCACTAAATAATATACTGTAAAACCTCTCAAAATGATTTATAAAGTAGAACCTAAAACAAAATTTTTAGTTCCCACTAGATTTGCTCACTCCCACAGAGAAAGCTTTTTCTTTTATCTGTTATATTACAAAACATGTTTCACTAGTTTTTATTTAAGAAACTTCAAAACCAATGCATAATTCAGCAGCACATCAAAACCTGGGTATTATAGAGTGAGAAACTAAAGTTAGTTTTCACTTTTAATAGTTAGGGCTTGGCAACCAAATTAATCTAAATGCTTAAGGAGCCCCTGCTTAGACGAGGTCAGACTTCTATTCCCCAACACAGGCTGGAATCTCGTATCCACCCAGCACGTGGCAACAAGCACCCTGAAGACAGCTCAGGGTTTCGGGTTAGACTAGGGTAAGGGCTGACTTTTTGTAAACCCAATGCTGCTATTACATGGGGTGATCTCTGGTATAGGAAGTGACTAATTTTAGAAAAACGGTAGAGTAGTCCAATAGTGAACTGGCAAAACACTCATTATATGGCTAGAAATTCCACTGGGCCTCAAAGATACAAGAAAATGGACATTACTTGTGAAGTACTGTTATATTCCTTCTAAAGAAAATATGTAACCAATTATATATGAGAGCCACTCAGCAGTTTATGCCATGTTTCTCATAACTGATTGTAAGATTCCTAAGATGCTTTCCATCTATTTTTTTAAAAGAACAAATATCATAAAAAACACCCCTGAAATAGCTACCTTATTAGCACAGAATAGAAGAACTACTACTCTCACTTCAACAAACTTCTCTTTTCTCAAGGTAATCTACAGATATGCTGTGGTAATTAAAGAGAAAATTAGATTTTTATCTTCTCCAGAATGATTTTACACCAGCAATTCATCAGAAATGTGTCACTACAAGAGAGGCCTGAGTCAGTGGCAACAAGCAGATTTTCAACACATATTTTAGCAAATGCCCATTCAATTGATTTCCTAAAACAAGAAGCCTCAGAAAAAGATGAAATATTTTCTAAAAGGAAGAAAACTCCAATCGCTTTAGAATTTACTGTCATAAAAAGGAGTTCTTAGCAATTCTCGATCTAAGTGTGAGATACACCTGGAATCATTAACTGCAATAAAATGGCAACAGCCCCCAAAAATTGGCTTTAAATGAAATGAATCCCTTTTTACACTACTGTATTGAGAGTGGACAACACAAACAAGAATGCTGAAGATAGTTATGGTGGAAGAGAATCCTCTTACCAATTCTTGATTATTTGAAAATAGTTCCTAAAATTCCCAATTCTTGAAAGACGTGTCATTACCTTGTGAAGTTGTTTCAAGCCATCTTCGGTTTTGATACAGGACTGTTCAACGTTATAGTCAATTCTATCAAGGACTGTACCCTATGTGATAAAGGACAGTTATAGACGATCAACAACGGCAACTGGGAAAACTGAACATCAAAAATGAGATATACAAATTACAGACATCATCATCCATAAGATGATGCTTTCCTTCCCTGTGTGCTGCAGGTACACATGGAGGGCTCTGGAGTCCCCCTCAAGCAGGGTCAGGAGCTCGATGGCAGAGTGCTGGTTAGTGCTATCATATCTAGTTCACGAGAAAGAAGTACTGACAGCCTGAGGTTTCCTTTTTGGTTTTCGCTACCATACAATATGCCATATTCAGACTTACTTGGGCCTTAAACAATATATAGTTCAGTGGAAAGAGGCTCTGTTCCCCTTTGGTGCCTACACACTTAGACTCATGGAAGCAGAGAACGGCAGCTCAACCCTGTTAGGAGCAGACTGCAAATTGACTATCATGTCTATAAACGTGAATACACATCTCTATGGGTCAGAGCAGACAATGGTAAACTCCAGTCTACCATCTAAAATTAAAAATTTGGCCTCAAGGAAAAGATGTTTAATTGTTTAATCTCTTAAGACAAATCAGAAGAAGGGGACACTGGGCTATAAGGAAGAACAGGGCTTTTATTGGAAACATGCTGGATTAGAAGAGATAGCAGTTCACTGAGAACTGCTGGAGTAATTAATGTAACTGGATCTTTCAGAGCAATACTCCATTCTGCAGTTGGTTTCAGGGGGCTCAGGACCCAAATCCCTGCTGGCAAGATAATAAAATGCCCTAATCAGATTTTAACAGTGAACAACAATTTAATTCTACTTGAAAGCTAGTGGTTCCAATTGCCATTACACAATAACCTGCCAAAAGTAGAAGGGAAATCTTATATATTTTCAGAATCATTGCTCAGCTTGGTAGAGTCAACTAGGTCTCTAAAGTAGGGTGCTCACATTAAGTACCCTGGAGGGATAGGAAGAGAATATTATAACTTCTAAAAAAGATTTATTAATATTCTTATAGGGAATGCCAGTAGCCTATGTATATAATTTGTAAATAAATATATATAGAGGCTGAGTATCCCTTATCTGAAATGCTTATTCTGGATGGGACCCAAGTCTAAACACAAAATTCATTTATGTTTCCATATGGCTTGAAAGTAATTTTATACTATGTATATATATATATATATATATATATATATATATATATATATTATGGTTTTTTTTTTTTTTGGGGACAGAGTTTCACTCTTGTTACCCAGGCTGGAGTGCAATGGTGCAATCTTGGCTCACTGCAACCTCCACCTCCCAGGTTCAAGTGCTTCTCCTGCCTCAGCCTCCCGATTAGCTGGGTTTGCAGGCATGTGCCACCACACCCAGCTACTTTTTGTATTTTTAGTAGAGACAGAGTTTCACTATGTTGGCCAAGCTCGTCTCGAACTGCTGACCTCAAGTGATCCACCCACCTCAGCCTCCCAAAGTGGTGGAATTACAGGGGTGAGCCACCGTGCCCGGCCACAATATTTTCAATAGTTTTGTGCATAAAACAGCTTTAACTGCAACCTGTCACATGAGGTCTTGTGTAGGAATTTTCCACTTGTGGCATCACGTCAGCACTCAAAAAGTTTCAAATTCTGGAGCATTCTGAATTTCGTATTTTCTGATTAGGGATGCTAAGTATATATTTGTAAACATGTGTATGTGTATATATATTTGTAAACACAAAAAGACAGGCACACACACACACACACACACACGTTGGGGGAAATGGCTCCAGTTTTTTTCCCTGAAAGGAGTACAAGAAAAAGAAGGAGCAGATAGTATGGCAGGAAAGCCTATTCACAGGAAGGCCAGCTCACGTACCTGTTCTACAATCATCGCTCCTAAGTCCCTAAATATTTCATTCAGGTCAGAAATGGACTGTACAATCTGGCGGATCTCCCGCTCCCTCTCTTCCACCATCAGTGTGTTCTGCTCCACCAGCACTAACTGGTCATCAGTAAAACCCTAGCAAAACAGTGAACAATTTGTTGGTTAGATTTTTTTCCCCTCTCAGGAAAGCTATGGTGTACTCATTTAGATATACATATAAGAAAGAAAATGAATGTAATTTAAAGAAAAGGAATTCTGAAAATATTTCTATAAAGCACATAAATAATAAGTAAGTACTTATTTTTCCCTAACAGGAAAGATTCAAACTCCCTAAATCAGCAGCATCTAAAGCTCTGAGGCCACAGCAGGGAAGACAGAAGCCCACGTCTGTAGCTCTGCAAGGGCACAGGAACAAAATCCCCGAAATAGCCCTCTGCTGCTCTGGGTTCTTCCTAAGAAGGCAGGGTGTTGACCACTTTCCCAAATGTTCTGGAAAGCAGATTACAAGGTCTCCTTCCCTGTGGCCTTTGGAAAGGAAGAAACAGTACGGCTGTTCTTCCACCTGATGCAAAAACAACTTGGTGAATATACAAGTCAGCTGTACCAATCCACTGACACTGCAGATAAGGTCGAGGTCTAGGAGGAGAAAGCAGCAGAATGGGGTGCACAGACCCAGCAGTCAGCTTTGCAGCCCCTTCACGTACCCGATGGTAAAGAGTATTATCGTCTCCATCATCCATTAGTGGTACTGACGTGTCAAAAAAATGCTGGGATCTTTCCTCTCGATTCTTCATGCCTACCACAGATAGGAATTCATTTTACTTAAATATGTAAACCACCCTCGTTATTGTTCTACCATTAAAAAGGGGAATTCTAGAGTAAACTTCAACAGTCAAAATGGAGATATTCTTAGCCACTTTAAAGAAGCCTATCTCCAATGGGGGTAGAAGGAGAGTAAACGATTACAAACACACAATAATATGCAGGTATTTGGGATTATTCAAGACAAAGTTACAGTGTAAATGTGCACAATTCACTTGATGCCAAGACAAAAATGACACAACCATCTGAGAATCTCTAAGTAAAACAGAAATATTTAATCTAACTGCTGTTACAAAACATTTTTAAAAATCAATATTTCTCTCTAGAAGCATCTCTAGTAAGAATTCCAAATGGCCCTAATCAAATTTTGGAAGTAATAAAATTAAAATACAAATCTGGCAGTTGTCAGAGCGAGGGAGAACTGAAGTTTTTTTTTTGGAGACTGTGGGGACTTTATTGATTACAATGGCCATTTTTAAAACCCAGCTTACAGGGTGATTCGAATGAGAAGATTGCTGAAATCGGGCTTTGCGCTATTTGTCGAGTGAAACCGGTGGTGCCAGCAGAGGAAGTGTTTCGAGGACCCTGGGGAGGGATTCTCAGGTGCTCTCAAACACTTTGGTTGTTATGCAAATATGTGGCTTTCCCTAATAACAACTGCCTTTACCTATTTAGTAGCAGCTCTCCCAAACCCGAACATCTAGAAAACAACAGGTTTTTCAAATGTGCTTGATTGATTTTCAAATTCTTGCAGCTTTAACAAATTTTGTTTGCTGAGATGCTGAACTATCTGGGTGCCCTCCCCCAGCCTGCGTCAGTACTCCACGCTGTGCCTTCATTCCAAGCCAGGTTTTCACGTGGGGAGGCGGCTTCCCTTTATTGTGTAAGGTGTGAACGTGCTCAAAAGCTAACAATGAAAGGTATTGGACTACGTGGAAAAATAGTCGCAGAAAAGAAAACAGAAAGTGCTTTTCTTACTCAAAATCCCTTCACTAGGCCCGGGCAGCACTCACGTTTGAGGTAGCCCGACTGTGCGTGCCGGAAGCTGGTGGAGAGTTCCTGCAGGGCCTGCGCCAGCGAGGCCACCACGTTCCCAAGCAGCCGCCCCTCCTGCTCGGAGCAGGCCCGGGCCCGGCTCGGCAGGGCCTGCACGGCACGCTGGCACCTGTGGAAGAGCTAAGAGAACAAGCCCGAGGCTCAGGGCAAGCCTGGGAGAGAAGCCCCTCTGCTAACACTGCCATCATCACAAGCCAGAGTGAGAAGTGAGTGACTCTGTTCACTCAGGTTGGTTTAGAGAAGGGTGAACAGATAAAAGGAATCTGAGGCTCAATTTATACACACAGAAAAATTTCACTGGATTTCAACTCTTGCGGTGTACTGCTGTGTGCCCGGCTGCGCACATATCATTATGTCAGATAGGCTGAGTACCCCTCATCTGAAATGCTTGGGATTGGCAATGTTTGGGATTTCAAATTTTGGGAGATTTTGGAATATTTAGAGAATACACACTGGCTGAGCACCCCAATCTGAAAATTTGAAATCCAAAATGCTCCAATGAGCACTTCCTTTGAGTGTCATATTGGCACTCTTTCAAATTTTGGAGCATTTTGGATTTCAGATTTTCAGATTAGAAATCTTCAACTTGTATTATCATATATATTATTATTGCATTCTTCTCACTTAATCCCTAACAAGCATCTTATGAGGATGGTACTATTATTATTAGTCCCATTTTACAGAAGAGAACATGAAAGTCAGAAGGCTTAAATGAGAATCATGCAACTGGTAAACTGCTAAGAGCCAAGCTTCAAACATTCCAACACTCCAGGGTTTTTCCCAAAGCACCATACTCCTCTGATAATTAGCAGCCAGGAGACTTAAATAAAAAATGTAAACACTGAAGTTTAAACCTGAATCCTATTATTTTTTAATTAGTCACATTTAATATTTTACAAAAAAAATTTTCTAGGTTACTTTTCAATTACAAGGACTATATTTCAGCATTAAAATTTCTTAACACTAGTATACAATATTATACATTTTAAAACCAAATGATTGAACTCAGTCATGTTTGAAATTTCCTCTTTACTTAATCAATCCACAGTAGTATCCGCCAACAATTGAAAACCAGACCTCGCACTTCCTAGGCCTCACAGGTACCTCCGCTGACAGCTGGAGGACGTCAGGGCCTCCTGAGGTGCCTTTGAGAAGTTAAGGTTGGGAAGTGGACTCCAGGAGACTGATTGATTTTGAGTAGCACCCTAGTTTAGTAGCACCCATGAGAAAGCTTGCTGGTTTCCCCAGGACTCACT
The DNA here is from genome assembly GCA_963573385.1 of Cacajao melanocephalus. Classification (NCBI taxonomy): domain Eukaryota; kingdom Metazoa; phylum Chordata; class Mammalia; order Primates; family Pitheciidae; genus Cacajao; species Cacajao melanocephalus. Next base: position 50,859 of record CAUYLG010039190.1, on the reverse strand, counting down.
CACACACCCTCACCTGAGTGATCTCCTGGGTAGTTATCTCAATGGCGTGTTCCTCTTCACTGCTGTCATCCAGGGTGGGTCTGTTTAAATGCTTGTCATGAAGGCTGGATAATTCTTTCATCTTCTGTTTAATCCGGCCAACATCATACTGAATCTAAGCAAATGAAGTCACAGAACTCCACTGATGCCAGGCAGGCTATCAGTCTGCCTCTGAGACAACCAGCTACACTCAGCATACAGAGTTCAGTCTTCAGCAAACTTGTTGGCTTGCTGATGTGTGAGCAGCTTTTAATTCAAATTACCAGAAAATCACATAGCACTCTTCCTTGTTGCATGGGTTTTCAATTTCTTCCTGTAATTCGGGTAGTTACTACCAATGTTAAAACTAAAGCAAAAATTATTAACACACACACAGACAACTTAACCTAAAGCTAAAGTATTTCTAGGGATATACATTCAAGTGTAGCCAAGTTCATTTATATGACAGACATCTTAAAATACATTGTCATAATTACTTAAAAAAACAAGGTGGTATAAAACTATCATGCAACTTACTTCATCCACTCCATCCACCCATTTAGGAGGTGACCGTTTTGTCACACCAATTGCTGCTTCTGGATCTAAGCTGATGCCTGACACCAGTGCCATACGGTCATCAGCAAGCTACAAGAAAGTAAAGGGACAGGAAAAAAGATTATTCCAATCCAATTTAGATACAAATACTCTTACTCCCTCTTAAATGTTGCTCCCTGAAAAGATACAGAAAGGAGTGAATGCACTTGCCTGTATTATAAACTTGCTTTTGATAACTGCTACGATTTGGAATTGTTTTCCTATCTTTTCATGCACCAGCTCTTAATTTCCTTGGACATACTTGAGAACATGAATTTGACTTGATCTGGCTATAGAAATGTAATGAAAAAGTCAACAAAAGATCCTTAAAATAAAGACCTCTTAGAACTAGTACTGTGATAGAATAGCATGAACCTCAATGATTAATCTGATCAGTTACAAGTGAAAAAAGAAAACTAGGCAGTATATGAAATGACTACAAAATGCTCAATAGTAGCAAGGTTTACTTAAATATGCTTAGCTTATTTTGGAAATAGTGCTGATCCAGTTATCTCAGCCACACGATCATTAACCATGTGTTAAAATGTGTGGAACAACTGCCTTTACGGCTAGCAAATTATCTACCGTTTGGCAAAAGCAATCCTTAAAATCTCAATGCAATCTTATACTGTCATTTCTTTTCTTCAGTTAAATATCCACAGGCAACATTTCCCCTTACTTTGAAATGATACTGATGGTTCTTGTTTAACTATATAAGACACTGCTGTAGAAAGCTTCTAAGAATGGGAGGGAAATCAGCCTGGCACGGTGGCTCACGCCTGTAATCCCAGCATTTTGGGAGAACGAGGCGGGCAGATCACCTGAGGTCAGGAGTTTGAGACCAGTCTGGCCAGTAGAGTGAAACCCCGACTCTACTAAAAACACAAAAATCAGCTGGATGTGGTGGCTCACACCTGTAATCCCAGCTACTCGGGAGGCTGAGGCAGGAGAATTGCTTGAACCCAGGAGGCGGAGACTGCAGTGAGCTGAGATCACGTCATTGCACTCCAGCCTGGGTGACAAGAGCAAAACTCTGTCTCAAATTAAAAAAAAAAAAAAAAAGAATGGAAGGGAAATAATGGATTTGGCATGGTTAAGCGGTTTTCTTGCCTGCCGGCAGTGAATGGGTTGAAAAGCTCTTGAGGTGCCCTCCAGAGCTCAGAATTTTTAAATGCCAGTTTCGAAAGATCCAAATGATGATCAAAATATAATGGAAAATAGTCTATAAAAGTCCTTTATAGATAATACTTTGGAAATCTTCCAAATCACGCTGTAGAGTTGGGTGAAAATTTTTTATTGTTATCCCCTCTTCCTTGCATTTATCTAAATTTATTTTTTCAGTCATTCAGTAAATACTTATTTGTTTTTCTAACAATAAAGGAACAAGACAAAATTTTAAAATCTACAGATGAAAAGGGGAAAATATAAAGAAAAACTTAGATTAAAAGAACACTTCAAGTAATAGACCCTAAATCCTAAAGCGTTCACAGTAAAACTCTTAAAAGCAAATTGGTATCTTCACCATCAACCTCCCTGCACAGACGCCCTGGGGTGGTTCTGCCACCATCTGCTTCAGGCTATCTGTGTACTCTGGGCATGTGTCCACTCAGGGAGCACATCCTGTGCAGTCACCACACTGAAAGGACCAAGCTCCATTAACTGCTCCCAGTGCATCCAGGAGCCATGATTAAGTCCACGGTGCTCAAGCGCAGCACGATGCTGCAGGCCCAGTGTCATTTCAGTTCTTAAACAAATGGTGTGTCATCCAGACCCACACTGTCTGGGGCTCCCAGGCTGTGAAGTAGTCATTCTTAACCACCATCACCTTTTGTTTGGTTTTAAGAGTCCACTAATAGGAATTTTATATTCTTTACATTATTTTAATCCTCACAAAAACTAGGTGAGCTAGGAACTATTATTTTAACCTATAAATGTGGAAATTGAAACCGAGAAAAGTCGCTTGCCCAAGGTCACAGAGCTCTTATGTGACAGATGGAAACCTGGGTCGGCTGACTCCAGAAACCGCTTCCACCTTAGAAGATGCCAGTCACTCCGCAGGCCCATGAACTATCACTGCCATTTGCTAAGAAAATGAATCAAGACAAGCCATCCAATTAAAACAACAACATACAGTAGTTTGATTCATTGCCCACCAACTGTACCAGGGACTGTAGGATAGGCTCCCAGTGAGTAAAGATCATCCTCTCTTGCCGACCATCTGCGGACAAAGAGGAGGCCTACGTCCAGCGATCAGAGGCAGACTTGCTTATTCTTCAACAATCCTGCTCCCAAGTCACCAACAGGTACACACCTCTGTGGAAGACACACTGACTAAAACGCAGAGGCCCAGTTCCCAGCACCCTGCCAGCCACACATCAGGTGCTGTCTACAGAATTATTGCTGGACTGGAACAGAACTTGAACTCCAGCTGTTTATACAAAGTAAAATCTAAAATTGCTAAGGTACCTCTTCGTGCGTGCTAGAATTCCCCCAAGCCAGTTTATTATCGAATCCACTATATTTTATTATCATTCCACATTTCAATACAGTAATTATTTATAGTGATTTTATAGTTTTTAAACTCACGATCTTATTTTGTACTGTTTTTACTGTTTACAAATAAACATTAAACTAAAGAAGATAGAGAGATGGTATCTATCTAAATTGACCTGCGTTGAGATTAGTATCACTTTATCTGAAACAACAAATTATAAACCACGTATGAAGTCGGTTGTGAATTCAACTCTTTGAAGCAGTACTTGATTTTGTGCCATGTGTTCCCCCCAAATTAGATGTAAATCAAAAGTGGAGAGAACACACTCTTTGTTAAGGGTCCTAAGGAAGCTTTCTAATCAAGAGATCGCTAGACGAAGGGCAGGGATGCCAGCCCGCTCAGCTGGTACTAGCACTCCCACACACTGTATCAGGGTTTTGCCAGTAAGATAGAACAGTTGATTCTTTGGGAATGAAATCTTTAGATAGTGAATAATTTGTGTCCTTTATGATACAGTCTATAGCTATAGTTACGTATAACTATATGTATAACATTATGATAAAGAAACACCACCCCACTCAGGAGAAATGTTTCATTTCTTTCATCAGTATGGATCTGTAACGTGTATCACACTATGTACTATTAAAAAAGATGACAGTATGTTTTGGGGAGGGAAAACAATTGTTGAAGAGAAGTGTCAACTATTTGAAATGGGAACAAATATGGACATAAAAAAATTTTAAGTGCAAAATAAGTGCCCTTTTAACTTCAGAAACATCACTTCTCATTTAAAAACATGTCTTATTTGTTGAAGATCCAGCGTACACATCAATTTTCAAGTTGCCATCCTATTCCATTTAGATCTTTAAAAACGGACAGATTTCTAATTCTCTCTACTTATTCTTGCTGAATTTCAACATGGTGCCCCCTCCAAATACATGATGTTGGTTACTAAAGCTTCTTTAAAAATAAATTTGTGGCCAGGCACGGTGGCTCATGCCTGTAATCCCAGCACTTTGGGAGGCCAAGGCGGGCGTATCACCTGAGGTCGGGAGATCGAGACCAGCCTGACCAACATGGAGAAACCCCGTCTCTACGAAAAATACAAAAAATTAGCTGGGTGTGGTGGCGGGCACCTGTAATCCCAGCTACCCGGGAGGCCGAGGCAGAACTGCTTGAACCTGGGAGGCAGAGGTTGCGGTGAGCCAAGATTGCACCATTGCACTCCGGCCTGGGCAACAAGAGCAAAATTCCATCTCAAAAAAATAAAAAATAAACAAATTTGTGCTTCTAAAGTAAAAAATCCATATTTTTAAAATAAAAATTGTACTTAAGAGAATTAAGAATTCTTGTCTCTTTTATATGTAGTTCCTCTCTCCAAGAACTACTAGGGTTCACTAGCCTAACCTAAAGTCATCCTTCCTGAGAGAAATGCAGAAAAAATGTCAACAGATATGCAAAACAGCACAGCCCGATTGCTCTCCTGCCAGTCTCACTAAAGGGATCTTTTGCTCTTGATCCAGTTTAGATATTGACATTTGTCCCTTTAAAGAGTACCAGCCAGTATGGACAAGTTCTCGATCTATGGAAGGAACATACGCATTCTCTCTTATAAATCTAGCTCTTCCAAATCTACGGCCCTTCTACTGTTAAAAACCCTGCCTTTCTCTGAAGGCTGATTTAGTGTAGCCTAAGATTACAGAACTAGGAAAGGCTCTGTGGAGACTGGAACAGTCAGATACACGCCCCTGCCCATCTAAAAAAATCAACTAAGCTTAGCCATAACACATTGGTATTGAGAACAATACTGATAATTCTGTACTATCTATGGCAATGAACATTTAAAAAGTCCAGAAGGGACACTGAAAATCAACAGACTGGCAACTCACACTTCCAGGTAAAACTCTGGGAGCATGTATGATAAAGTCAGAGCACTTCGCTAGTAAGACAATTAAGCTTAGGAAATCTCAGTTGCTGGAGAAAGGAACAAGCATGTGGATAAAAGAAAAAAGTGATGTCAGCACTACGTTTTTCTAAACCTGTGTTAATTTTAAAATAATGCTTACTTTTTCTGATTATGAAATTAATAAATGGTCAAAATAAGTACTTTTAAAATGGTATAGGACAGGTGCGGTGGCTCACACCTGTAATCCTAGCAATTTGGGAGGCAATGGTGGGCGGATCACTTGAGCTCAGGAATTTGAGACCAGCCTGGGCAACATAGCAAAACCCCATCTCTACTGAAAAATACAAAAAACAACTAGCCAGGCGTGGTGGCGCACACCTGTAGTCCCAGCTACTTGGGAGGCTGAGGCAGGAGAATTGCTTGAACCCAGCAGGTGGAGGTTGCAGTAAGCTGAGATCACACCACTGTACTCTATCTAGCCTGGGCAAGAGAGCAAGACTGTCTCAAAAAAATAAATAAATAAAATAAAAATAAACAAAGAAAATGGTACAAAATATATAGAGGTAAAACACTTGAGAATCACATCACCCTGATACTATCGTCAGCGTGGATTTTCCTTTTTTCTCAAGTAACACATATACTCTTGGGAGAAGAAAAAGGGAGCAACCCATCCCTTCCTGCCTTCTCTGAGCACTGTACTGAACACTGCCACTGGCCTGGCCCAGGCCGGTCCCAATAACAGTCCTTCAGAGGGGTGCCGCTCCCTACTTTACCAACACGGACACTGGGGCCCGGCCCAGCCTCTCCCAGATGGGCGCCAATCACCTGTCCTCAGGAAGTGTGGTTTGGGGGCTTAACATTTATATCTTGTGATTTTAAAAATAATTCTTATCTCAAATTTAAAAACTCCCAAACGTAGGGGATTTCTTTGTCATAAGATGGGAAGTAGACTAAAGACAGAGAGCAAAGGGGAGGGCCAGACACTTCCCTGGGTAAAAGAACCAAGGGTGGGCTCAGCTGCCTCCTCAGGGAACAGCTAACTTAGTGTTTTCTGAGAAGGAAAAGTGACATCTCCAGGGTACTCAGGCTGGAGAAGGAGAATGACAATCAAACATGGACAGACTGCAAGAAGCCTCTGAGCGAGTGGGGGCATCAGATGCCTTTAATCTGGGAGGCGCCAGTGATACACACTCAGGGACATTTGCTCAAGCCTCACCTATAAAACGGTGGCTACCATCTAATCCACTCTGGAGCTGGGTGTTTACCATGTCCAGGAGACGCCAATGCAAAGGCATGCTTCGGCTTCAAAGAAGCCTCTGGACACTGTCCCCAACCACACCCCCAGCTCCTAGGCCAGTACCTGACACTGCAGAGTCCTGAATGCACAATCACAACCAGCTGAGTGAGCCGACAAGAAACGAGTGGAATGAATCAACGAGGTAAATAAAATGTACGTCACAGACAATTCTGGAAGCCACACTTCATGAAAAAGATAATGGTGCTGGACAAAAGAGCAAAAGGGGCAAGTGAAACGCACAAGGAAATGAAGCCATGGGCGCCCACGCTGAGGCAGCAGCCTGCATTTCTGACAGCACTGGGGTGCGTGTGGGGGAGGCAATGCTCTCTGCACAAGGCCTCTGATCACAGAGCCCGAAGACTCCCTTTTAAGCCCTCAGAGGTGAAGCATAAGAAAATCAAGAGGGCCTGCCAAGTTCATGCAGTGATTAGCCAGTTTCTGGAACTTGCTGCCTGAAAAAGGAAGTAGAAAAGACTGGAAATTGGTTCAGACAGCAGACCCGAAGTAATTATGACCACTTATGTGCCCCTCCTTGGAACATTATTCAAATGCTTCTTCAGCCTAAGTGGTTCCATAATCTGTTACCCTCCCCCGCACCCTATACACTTCTTTTGAGGTCATAAGCTCCACATCTTCAAACTGTTCATCCAGGAGCAACATCTATTTTAACACAGAATGCCTGTTCTCCAAGCCCCCAAGCCTTAACATTTTTAAGGACTGGTCAGCAAATCCATCCACTTCCACTGTACTCCAGAGATCCCTACCTTCACGTGTGTGAGCTGGGCCCAGATGGTAGGCTGGCAGTGAGGTTCCCGAATGGGAAAGGAAACCCCCACGCAGGCATGATCATGACACCTGGCTCAGTCAGCTACCAGCTAAGTGGTTGTTTTTTATTTAAACTAATTGTTTTTAGTGGCAAAGTATACATGCACATGTTTAAAAATATATATCCACCCTAAGAAAAGGGTTTGCAATAGGAAGTTTCTCTTCTACCCCAGATGTTTCTTGGGGTGTATCCACTGTTAACGGTTTCTTATGTGTCTTTTCAGGAATTTTTAAAGCACACGCAAGCATAAATATGAGTTATTATTCCTGAAAACAATAAAAAGGAACAGAAATCACATTATCCACGCTACTCTGCATCTGGGTCTTCCTACTCCGCCATGTGTCTGGGGCTCATTTCGCTGCAGCTCTCATGGTGAGCCTCACTATGTACCTGTTACAGAGGATCAGAGATGCTACACAACTTATTTAACCAGTTCCCAATGAAGGATATTTAGGCTGTGCTCACTCTGTTCTTATTATCAAAAAGTTTTGTTTTGTTTTTTGAGGCAGAGTCTCGCTGGAATGCAGTGGCTCAATCTCAGCTCACTGCAACCTCCACCTCCTGGGTTCAAGCAATTTTCCTTCCTCAGCCTCCCGAGTAGCTGGGACTACAGGCACACGCCACCACGCCCAGCTAATTTTTTTTCATATTTTTTTAGTAGAGGCAGGGTTTCACCATACTGGCCATGCTGGTCTTGAACTCCTGACCTCGTGATCCGCCTGCCTCAGCCTCCCAAAGTACTGAGATTAGAGGCATGAGCCACAACGCCCAGCTAGTAGTTAAGGTTTTTAGAATTTATAGGTAGATCTGAATCTACTAGTTAGGACCTCACTGGCTTTAAAAACAGTGATCCTAATCCTACTTCACTCTTCTCACTTCTAAATTAAAACAAAACAAGAACAACCCTCACCTCTCCATTACTCTATTTAAAAGGTCTATACTCAGGAAAAACATTCTTACCCCTTCCAATGCTGAAACAGACAACAGACACAAACATTAACAACAGTTTAATCTCGTTTTTTCTCAACCCTTTTACTAGGGCTACTAAAATAAAGTGCTTTAAATACATACTCTCTCCATTGTCTGGGCAAGATGCTACTAGCTAACAAAAAGGCCAAAGGCTCCCCCAGCTAGGAGATGCAGAACTGGGCCCAGGTGACAATAGCTCCAGGTGCATCCACAGGGTGTCATTTCATTCCAGACAGGAGTGACCAGGAAGCCCCTCCCACAGTTGCCATGGCTACAGTCCTTCTCATTTAGGGCCTTCACAGACACCCTGACCTTCTGTACTGTCTACACGAGCAAGTGCACTACTCATCTCTCAGAAATCAGGACGCTACAGACATAATTCCCAAAACATTCTGCCTTCTTGAAAAAAGTATTCAACCTTTACTGCTTCTAAAGTTGAGACACTTTACCAAGAGTAGTAAACAATGTTCCCAAAGCCTTTCCCAAATCATCAGTTCACATGGTGTGAAAATATATTAAATTCTAAATATTAAACTGTTAAAAACAATTATAAAGTAATGAAAACAAATGCTAAAATATTTATAAGCTCTTAGCATTTTATATATGAGCAAAGACTTCAGGAAAAGCAGGTATTTTATAAACTCAGATTACTCAACATATAAAAATATTCAAAACACAATACCTCGTCCAGCTCCTGAAGAGACATGTTGTTCCCATCAGTCCCATCCAGTTAGGGAAAGCAAAAAAGAGCAGCATGGGACAGACAGACAGACAAGGCATGGTCAGTTGAGAAAACACTGAGATTTTAAGCTGACTAAATATAAAGATCCACTTAGCAAGGCATTTAAAAAAAACTCCTTTTGATTCTTCCTTTTTAAAAATAAGCTTAAAAATCAATATATGCTTTTATTTTTATTTACTGTGATTGTTTTGAAAATGAGCTAGGATTTAAACAAGCAAAAAATGGTTGTAAATATTAAAATACACTGGAAACATATAAAACAAACTTTAGTTTCACTAAAATATGCTGTTAATGTGTTTCATAAATACCAAATATCATATACAATACCACATTTTAAATTTCCCTTAGGAAAATAAGAAAGCAGAGCTACAATGTAATTTTATCATCTCAAATAAATGTATATTTTTACATGTAAATCAGACCTGCAAATGCAACAAAATTTAAAAAAATGAACGACCCACAAAAATTGTCTGAGCTGTATTCAGATAACATGTGAGTGACCACATATGTAAGGCCTCTGCAAATTACATCCTGCAGGCACGGCTCCATCCTCGGTAATAAGAGAGCTGAGAAACCACTCATTCCCGGAGAGACACACAGGTGGCAAAATAAAAGAAAAACTCTTACCATTTCTTGGTATGTATTATTATTAGCTAGAAAGCACAGTTATGTATAAAGCTCTTATAAAAGCAAGCAAACAAGACAAAACAAAAGGTAAGAATAATTTTTTTCTTTTAAGGGGAGTGGGAAGGGAGAAGCATGACAGCAGAGGGTTTAGTTTCAATTTAAAACTAAAGATTCTTTTTCAGGTCAACATGGAACTCTTATCTTCTGGACAGACATTTACTAATGATAGATAATCTAAACAACTAGGATTTTTTTTGGTACAGTATTGATCACTGAAATAATTAGTGGTAAAATTCAACAATCAACTGTGTTTTTTTATGGTTAGCAGTAAATTTAGAAAATAAAAAATAGCTTTCTTATTTAAAAATTAACAGTGTAAATGAAGCTGCTCTATCAGGGTCAAAATATTATTAAACAATGATAGCAATAAAAATGTAACCAAACTTTACTCCATGTAAAAATTCAATTAGATGACATTATAGAAAGCTGAAAATCCTCTTCATTCCTTCCATAATTTGCTATGAGAGCAAAAAAGAACTCTATCTATACACACACCCTGCCATAATAGTAGTACTAGATATTAATAAAGATAGTATCAAATGGAAATCTGATTTAATTACCTTTTACTTTACAAAGAAATTTTTGTTTTTAAAAGCCTAACATTAAGAGAACATTGAAATCTTTTATTAATAAAACATGTTGCAAAACAAAACCCCTAACTTGAGTATCTCAGTCTCCTTCCTATTCTGCAGCGGCTCCTTGGCATTTAATCTTTGAACGATGTACTATTAAGCCTCCGTTAAAATCTCTGCGGCACATGTGCCTATGCTCTTGGATTATTAACCGAGCACACACACCCTGATCTGCTTTCTACAACTATTAGTTGATAAGAAGTGAAGTCAGAATCATGGGATTCTAGGGCTAGAAATAACTCTTTTCTTACAAATAAGAAAACTAAGCTTCAAAATGTAGAACTGCATTGCTGGAAGGCACAGAGCTTGTTAATGGTCAGAGTGGACAGACCCAGGTGTTCAGGTCTCTTTCCACCCCACCCTCCAGCCTCTCTAATTTTATTAACAATTCAGGGAATTACTTGTGATAGGCAGCTACCACCACATCAGGAATATTAAATTCAGGTCACCTTTTCAAAGACCCTCCCCACCACTCTGCTACTTAAAAATAGAAGGCTTTCAAAACTCTGCCTGCCACCAAATTACCAGGAAATTTAGTCAAGACCTGAATTAAAACATTTAGAATTAACATCAGGAAAGACCAAAATACAGCCAAATGAAAACACGTTACTCCACATCATCACCTTCTAAATCTTCATAATGTCTACATCTAGGTTTCTGACCTGCCAATGGCATGAAATCAAGCAAATACTGAAAACTCCAAGCAGCATGTGGAATTTATAGTCTAAAGAATTTTCTACATAAAACTGAAAAATAAGTGGAAACCCATCTGTGTTTACTCAGGAAGTCTGGAAAAGTTGAGCAAAATGAGTTGGAAACACAGGTCTATGCTATAGTGATATTTACTTTATTTCCATTACTGCCAAAATAAAAGTTTGCTTCACTTTTACCAACAAAGTACCCTTATTCTCAAACTAAGCCTCACTGCTCCCATGGAATCTTTAAAAGCAGAAAAGCAAGTAGATCTAAGGAGAAATATATAATGATTTCATACTTGGATTCTAAACACAGAACTAATTTTCCAATAGACTCAGCTTGGACTAAAACTTAGAGCCTTTAATCTGCAAGTTAAAATTGACTCTCTAAGGTTGTAAAGTGAGATAAAGAAAGATGCTAGTCTACTGCAAGAAAAAAAAAATTGTTTTAAAACAGTAGATCCTTCCATTTTCCAGGATCTGCAGCACAAGTTCTGAAAATGCAGCCAACACCAGAATGGCCCAGGAGGTGAGCACGGGGCTCTGAAGCCAGGTTTGCCAGAGTTCCAGTCACAGCCCCCAACCCATCAGGTGGGTGACCCTGGGCCAGTTTCCTACCTCCTCTAAAATGTTTTCTTATCTGTATCTGAGAAAAACAATAGTACTTATTTGATAGAGCACTGTGAAGCTGAGCTGAGCTTACACATGGAAAGGGATTAGCACAGAGCCAGGCACATAGTAAATTCTCCGTAAATCTCAGCTAATATTGTAGTCAAGCCGGAATAGGGACTTCAGGTTTCCTATAACCATAGTTAATCCTTAATTTCTTTTTTTTTTCCCTAAAGCACACATTTTATTAAAAATAATGTGCTTAAGTTTCAAACTAATCTAAGACCAATTAACTCTAGCTTCCAATTATAGAAATCTAAGACCAATTAACTCTAGCTTCCAATTATAGATTACACATTATTTTAAAGCAGAGTATAGATTAGGCAGTAAACACTAACAAAGTAGCTCCAGCCCCCGTATCAGATCCATTCCAGGAGATCGAAGGAAACCATACAAATCCACACAGAATTTCATCAGATCAGAGGAGCATCTTAACATCTACCTTTCATTCATTTCTGACTTTACAATTTTTTTTTGAATGATTGTTTAGCTTCATAAATCTATTTCAGTTTCCTAAAGCCAACCTGCTTGAATGGGCTGCTGCTACCTTAAAACCTGCCCTTGGCTGGTATAATAATGTGAAAGTTACTTTTGCACAGTACTGGGGCTACTTCTAAGGAGTTTTGTCAGTAACTTTGGACTGACGGCCACAACACTGTTGACTATGAATTTCTCCTTTTCAAATTAAAGCGAAAGTCAGGAGAAACAATGTATTAAAACAGAAGTTGAGAAAATACTGTTGAATTGATAGGGCCGCTAGAAATCATCTAACTCAAACCCCTCAATTTACAAATGAGGCAAAAGATGTCCAAAAAGATGAAAAGCTTGCCTAAGGACACACTCTGAGCCTGCAGCAGAACAGGACTTAGGCCTCAATTCTCAGATTCAATTCTCAGTACTCTTTATTTCATGCTGCCCTGAGGCATGAACGTGATGGGGCACTCAAAACTGAGGCCAGAGCAACATGCATGAGAAATACAACTGCATTTTGTAAGGAGTGTATAAAGTCAAACCCCAGTCTGTTTTTGACAATTAGTTTTACTAACATTAACACCACTAAGAACATAAAAAAGTAGAATTTTGTTCAGTTCTGGGTGCTGAACTTTAAAAAGGATACAGAAAAACTAAACATCACTTATAGGAAAGAAACTGAACCACTCTGAGCTGGGACTGCTAAGCCTAGAAAGAAGTCTGGGTAACAAGGCTGTGGGATTACCAGACAGAAGGAAGACCCTAGGGGACAGAACTAAAAGCAGGACCCCAGGACACAAATAGTTGGGATTAACAGGCAAAGACTTTTTGGTGGTAAAAATCATGGAGCTGTTGGCATTTCCCATCATTGTCACAGAACGTGGCCAAGGAAGACAGGCATAAGGGTTATCACAAATGGGGACCCTGGGCCAAATGACCTTTAGGTCCTTTCTGACCCATGAGACGTTGTGTTTATCTGGTCACTGCGTATTCCTCCTTAAATTCCTGTTTATTTGACATATTTGCCTGAATGCTGCAAAACCCTGTATGCACGCACAGGTTCCACCACAACAACGAACATCTAGTCTTTTCCCTCAAACAACGATGCAAAAAAATGTATGCTTAATGTGGCTTTAGGTGTGCTTTGCTTTGAGGTGTGAAATACACACTACTCTGCAATCAATTTCTGCAGCCTTTTCCTCAAATAAAGATGTCAAAATTTAGGATTGTAATTTTTTTTTAAAAAAGTCTTTTATTGTAGGCATATTTTTAGTTTGTATCAAGTGCATCAAGATCAAAGTCTACAGCCTTTTCTTCCAATTAGAAACTCACCATTCCAGGTTATTTTTTTAAATTAAGTTAATCTCAGGTTTAGTTACTTCCTTTTAAATTGCCTGAGTGTTAGAAATATATTTACAAATTGTCTCTTTTTAACTTACTATAACAAATATATTTAAGTTTCTATTTAAAAATTTTCAAACATGCAGAAAAACCTATAAAATGGTAAAATGTCCCTTACGTACTCATCACTAGACTCAACAATGAGTACCAATTTGCCTTATTTGCTTCCTTTATTTTTGGAGGGGTTAAGACATCTCCACATTTCACCACTAAACATTTCAATAGGTAGCTCTAATAAAATTAGCAAATTTAATTTATTATAATTAATTTAATAATTCCTTAATGTCACCTAATACCAAGTCCATATTCAAAATGACAGGTACTGTATTGTTTGATTTGCTACACGGCTTTGAAATTTACAAGTCAGAAACAGAGGCTTTAAATTTTTTATGAGCTAGATATGCAGTGAAAAGCATTGCTAAGAGTTAATACAGTTTTTACAAATTGTGTTAGACATGCCTTTTGCTCCAAAATGTTTATAAAGCTTTTCCAGCTTCCAGAAAAGTTGAAAAAAATCGTAACCTCTACTTAGTCCTGTTAGCATTTTGCTGTATTGTGTGCAGAAACAGATTTCATAATCACCTGTAAACAAAGTGAAGACTTAACACTTCACCCCTAAACACTTCAGAAATTTATGACATGTCATCTTTTTTAAAACACACACAATTAAATCTGTGTTTTCTTTTTAAATTTTAATTCGGGCAAACTATGTTTGTTAGACTGCAATACCTATTTTTTAGATAGTATGAACTGACTATAAGGATATTTTAAATTATATGACTGCTTTCAATGATCTGAGAAGGATTTTTAAATGGTCAGACTAATATAAACATTTTCAGTGGTATGACATTGAGAAAACATTTTTTAATGTTCTGACTTAGAAACGTATTTTTAGTTGGGTTTAGAAATCTATTTTCAAATAACTGTGAGTTGGCTAAATATATCTTATATATCCTGACATATTTTCAAACTGTATACTTTAGCTATCCATTTTTAATTATTTTGGTTAGCTTAAATATTTTTTAAAAATTGCCTAACTTAGAAAATAATTTTCTAAAGTGGTTGATTCAGAGATGCACTTTTAAAAAGCTTCCAGTCTCAGATACTAGGTTTTTAAAGTGTCTGACTTAATGGTTAAAAAAACAAAAACAAAAAAAACCTCCTGTTACCCCAAGCTTCAGGGTATTCTGAAACTTAATGATTAAAAATTGAAAAATAAACAATATGTTTTTCAATCAATTAAAACTGATAACTTAGAAATCTTAATGAGTTTCAGCTGTTTTTGAGGCAGCACAAAATCAAGTCATTTAAGGAACACGCAGTTCTTATTTTACGTTACTCAAGTTCCATTGATGAATTGTATTCATCCAATTTCTACTCTATTGCTTGGCTGATTTCAGTATACTCTTTAAAATCAGCGCTAGAATTAGCCCGTTTCTATGCTACCAGACATCTTCACATTTATTTCAATATGATGCCATTCCTTTTAGTTTATAAATGTAAAAAAAAAACAAAAAACAAAAAACCTTCAACTTCTTAATTAATTGAAATCTCGCACATGCCCTGTCCCTGTTTCTACGCTTTTTTGACCTGAGTGTACATGCTTTTATTCCTGAAACTGCTCATATGGCTTCAAATCACTTTTCCATGAGTGATATGGCCAAAGACATTTTCCACTTGTGACTTACAAAAAGGAAAAACTGTCTTTGTAGTCACGATAACCATGACATATGGCATAATTTTTCTTAAGCATTTAGATAAAGTAACAAAGAAAAAAAAAAATGAACTGGCAATACAGTCCTTAAGAGGTTAAATAAATGTGGGGTTTCCAAAATTGCCTATTTCAAGTATAATCAATCCCCAAGAACGTGGTCCTGGGCTATTCCCCACCTGCTCCAACGCTGCTTCTATTCCAGCCCAGCCTGCCTACAGCAGGTAGCCCGCACCACAACTGGTTCCCTAACTGCACTTTGCAACTGAAGACATTACAGAGCTAATGATCACTGTCTTGTATAGATCATCTAGACTCTCCCCTTATTTAACAGAGCAGTAAACTGAGGCTCACCAAGGGAAAATTAATAATAAAAAACAGTAATTTTTCCGGGACCACCCTTAAAAAAACGCTACTGCTAAGCTTTGGTTCTGGTTAATTTAAAAAAAGAAAGTGCCATTTTAGGGGGTTAATTTTCACATATACCTGAGGCTTTTTTTTAAAAAAAGTTCGAATGGAGAGGAAACCTTAATTTCTCGTCTGGGAAATGGAAAGTGAAGAGGCTAGCACCTTGAGTCTCACAAACGCAAAAGCCCCCAGGAAGAACAGTGAAGCAATTATTCGTAGGGAACATGGCCACACAGAGGGCTGCGAAGCCGTTAAAAGAAAACGGGCAGAAAAAACAAAACAAAACAACAACACAACTCCTTCCTCTTTGGGGGAAGGGAGTCGTTCAGTTGCAAGGATTTGGGTCTGCGATCCCGCGACCCAGCTATTAGGACCAAACTGAGGCTCACTACTGGGGGGAGGGGAGCCTCAAACAAAACGAAACAAAAAGGCTTCAGAAAGGCTCAGCGCTTCCCAACGTTAGCGTTAAAACATATGTAAATTACAGGCGGCCCGTCGCGCAGTGACGCCAAGGCGGGGGTTGCGGGGGGGTGGGGGTGCTGCGGAAGTGAGGAGAGGACCAGGCAGAGGTGGAGCTGCAGCCTCCTAGCACCGCTTCTTCCCCCTCCAGGGTTACAGATGCCCCCTGAGTCTAGCCAAGAGATCTTATTATTCTTAGTCTTATTATTCTTATATTCTTTTTTTAAACAGAGAGACAGACAGAGACAGACAGACAGGCAGAGCCGCAGTGCACACCGTGCGTGTGTCGGAGAGGCCGCCGGGAGACTCACCGCAGCAATGCTACGTGAATGCAGAGGGCTGGAGGTGGTGTGACTACTCACTTGCTCGGCTAACAGCTGCCGGTTTTGGATGGAATTATTCCGCAACAACAAGAAAGCGTCGGTTAAACGCCTGGTGGCCATGTCTCACCCTTTGTGAACCCCCTCTCAGGGGCCCCCCGCCCACTTATAGTCCTGATTTATTCACTTTCTTTCTCTTGGCCCGGCTGGCCCACCCTTTCACAGAAGCTTCTCGACGAGGCCTCAGGCCTCAAGCCAAAAAGGCGCAGCTTTGCGCTTCGTCCAAGCGCAAAGACCCCTCCCCAAATAACTACCTAGGCTTTCCAATTGTTTGACTCCCCCTACCCAGGGCCAGACCTCGATCTCTAAGCACTTGAATCCCCCCAATCCTTGAGTAGCGAGCCAACGTCCCAGAGACCCCACCCCAATCCAACCTTGGATCTACAAGCGTTTAACTCGCCAATCCGGCTCTGGACTGGGAGGCCCTGAAGCCCCCTACTCCCTGAGACCCCCGAAGGTCCTTGCTCTCTACCCCTAATTTGGCTCGTAAGCGTCTAAGCCGTGCCCTGAGGACTGGCTGTGACTCAGTTTCCCGACCAGAGGCCTGGCCTAGGCCCTCTTTGGACAACCGGAGCAAGGCCTGGGCCCTGGACACCAGGGCGCCTGCAGCTCCCTTCTCGGGCCGGGCCTTGTCTGAGCCTGCTGAGGCTCTGCCCGACCTCCTGACCCCTTCCTTTCCTGGGCGGCCTGGTCCTCCACTGCTAGCAGGCTGCCTGCCTGCAAGAGGACAGCAGGGCCTGCCTCCCCGGACTTTTCACTCCTCTTCTCCGGCTCCCTCCATCCCCGGATCTGACTGCAGCTCAGCCCCGGGCCGTTTCCGTGCTGTGGTCCCGGGTTCTGGCGTCCCCCCTGGCCCTCTTCCTGTCCGTCCCTCGCGAGTGCCCCCCTGCGACGCTCGGAAGCTTTGCTCGCAACGTTCCGGGCGCGGGAGCTCCCTGCCCCCCTGCCCCGGGGCGCGGGAGTGCTCCGCCCTCTCGCGGGGTGCTCCTTGGGCGCCCCATTTCGCTTTCCCCAACTGGGCCCAGACACTAGGAACAGGCCAGCGAGCAGGCCCGAGCCTGGGGAGCGTGGCCCCCATGCTGCAAACCGCTGCCAGGGTCTTTGGCCCCTGCATTAGAGTGGAAGTTGTTCGGCAGGCAAATTTGGGCTCCCCTAGGGCCGAAGTTTTGGGCGCGGGGACTTGGAGCGGGAGAGGAAAAGTTGGAGACGACTGCCTCTGCAGGCCGAGCACGCTCCACTGCAGGCGGCAGCGCTCGCTTTTTTTTTTTTTTTTTAAACTCTGAAAAAAGATGTATCCGAAAAACAACCAGAAGGAAAAAAAAAGAAAAAGAAAAAAAGGAAGCGAGAGCTCCAGGCAGCCTGGCCGCGCAGCCGCCGGCAGTCGGGGGTCGTCGGGGGCGCCCGCCCTCCCCAGCTGCCGCTTTCTGTAGGGGGCACTGCAGGGTCGTGGAATCTCAAGTGGAAAAGTTCCCCGAAAACTTCGACACCTCCCACCCCACCAACCCCCAAGAAAAACTCTGTTCCCTGCCCGCTCCCTGGCCCTGGACCTTGCGCACCCCGACTTGCCGCCCCGGGCCAGGTCGGCGGGGTTCGGGCGGTGGCTCCGCGGGGCCGGGTCGAGCAGGGGCCCAGAAACAGGCGGCCGCCCCGCCACGGAAGCCCGGGTCCGGCCCGGAGCCCCCCGGGAGGCCCGAGCCCCAGGGCCTGGCCCAGCGCGCGGCCCGAACGGGTGGGGGCGCAGAGCCGTGCGGGCCCCGGGCCTGTGCAGGGCCGGCTTCCCCTCGCCGGGCTCCGCCGTGGGGTTCCAACAAAGGACCGCGGCCCCAGAAGCGGCTGCCACGCGTCCTTTGTTTCTGCGTGGAACAAACTTTACACACGTGTGTGTGTTCCGAGTATTTCCCGGGTGCCGAGCACCTGCAAAGCAGAGTGGCGCCCTGCCGGGGAGACGCGGCTGACCCAGAGACTGCAGCACCCGTGGGGCGTGGGCGGGACCCCCAGGCGACCGGGGGAAGCGCTGGTGATCACCCCCTCATGTGCTTTTTCTCGCACGGAGAATGTTCCCGCGCGTTCATTGTGCAACTAAAAATGAATGTGAAATATGTCTGTTGAGGCAAGTAAAACGCAAACAACGAAACCCACAGAAAATCGAGAGCCGCGAGCAGCTGCTGGGGGGTTCATTGCGAGGACCGCCTTTGGCTTCTGCGCTGCGTGAAGTGCAGGGCGCTCGCCCGGGGACGCTTCGCGGCGGTGGAAGATTCGGGCGACAGGGGGCCCGGCCTCGGCGCGGGCTCGCAGACAGCGGCAGCCTCCCGGGCGGGGCTGGGGGCTGCAGGGGCGCGCAGACGGCCCCTCCGAAAACACAGGCCTGGGGAGGGAAATTCTGGGAGCCCGTGTGCTTAGCTCAGCGCCCCGGGAAATAATTGCCCATAAGGGCGAGTTCTGTCCTCGCACCGCAGCAGATCCCCCCCAGGGAGCTCTGACCCCAGTCGCATGGCCAAGCCCCTTGTCACCCTCCCCTCCCCCCGCTCCTCGCTTCGGGAGACAGGTATTTGTAAATAACAGCTGAGCTGCTTGTCGGGAGGAGAATCAGATTAGAAACTTGGTCTCCACGCTGTTCTATCTCCCCAGCTCTCATCACCTCGCAAAGCAGGGGGACTTGTTTACTATGCCTGGCGCTCTCCCCCAGGCTAGAACCTGATCTTCTTCCTACGCAGGGACCGTGTTTTATTCATCTTTGTACCCACTGCCATCTCATCTGACTGGGAACAGGCTCGGGATAAACATTTTTTAAATATGTGCATGAATGAATGAGAGACCCAAGATTGAATCCCCAACCTCTCTGACCTCCCTCTAGTGACTTTAAGCCTTTAGAGCCCTTATCTGTTAAGAAAGAAAAAAGAATGTGAGTTTTTCATAATCCTGGTAATCCGTGCCCTGTCTACCTCTCTGGGGTTATTGTGAAGATCAAATAAGATAAGTGAAAACGCTTTGTAAACTACCAGGTGCTGAACAAATGTTATATAGGATGGTTATTCATTCATTCCCTCCGTTCAGGAAGCTTAACAGAGTAATTCCTGGTTTTGTGTTTCAGCAGATGGTGGTCGCCTTTCCTGGTCAGTCTTAAATATTTATTACAGGACAATCGCAATCTTACATTTACGAAATCAATCAAGCTTCCATTTCTTTGAGCGAAATGAACACTGCTTGCACACATAAATAATGGAAGAAAAATCCTCGTATTCCCAAAACAGCCACCCGAAGCAACCCAAGAGTCCAACAGCAGGGAGGTCATGAAAATCCAAGAAACTGGTATAGCAGCCCAAAGGTAGCACCATGCAGCTATAACTAGGCTGTGTCTAGGTATGGGCTTGTGTGCCTGAAATAGTGTTAATGAAGAGGAAGCTCAGACAGGGCATGCACCCCTGGCTGCTGCCATGTCCGTGTTCTCCCTGACCCATACTGGAAGGGAGCTGAGAAGGATGTAAATCATTACATTTGAATGTTCGTTGGCTGTTTTATTTTCCTGTTAAGTGGATTAAGCTTGATTTTTTTTTTTTTTTTTTTTTTTGAGAAGGAGTTTTGCCGTTGTTGCCCAGGCTGGAGTGGAATGGAGCAATCTCGGCTCACTGCAACCTCCGCCTTCCAGGTTCAAGCGATTCTCCCGCCTCAGCCTCCCAAGTAACTGGGATTACAGGTGCGTGACACCATTCCTGGCTAATTTTTTGTATTTTTAATAGAGATAGGTTTTCACCATGTTGGCCAGGCTGGTCTCTAACTCTTAACCTCAGGTGATCTGCCTGCCTCAGCCTCCCAAACTGCTGGGATTACAGGCGTGAGCCACTGCACCTGGCCAATTTTTTTTTTTTTTAAAGCATTCTGCCAAGGCCAAGTATGTGTTTCCTTGGAATTGAAATCCAGGTTGATGGTCTTACTTCTAAAAGCTTTCATTGTGACTCATTCTTGGCCTGGGCTAGGATTCTGTAATACTCCTCGGGCTTGGTGAGGCTCAGTGTTCTGTTTCTTGGGCTTCGTACCCACTTTCTAACATTTTGCCAGCGAATCCAATAAGTCATTTTCGGGGACAAGTGTTTCATTGTTTTCTTGTCATCTTATTCCGTGCAGAAGGGAACCCCAATGAAGCCAAGCCATGGCTGGGCCAGAGGCAGGTTTTCAAGTACTGAGAGGGGATGGTTAGCACAACAGGCCAGCGGTGGGACACACACCCTTTGGTGAAAACAATTTAAATGAGATAGGACTCGTGAAGCCCTTATAGGAATTCAGCATAGAGTAAGTGCTCTACAAATGGGCAATGTCATTTATTACAACAGTAGTCTTGCTGTTGGAAAGCTCCTGTGGGCTCTGCTCTCCCTGGAAGGCATCATAAACTCCAAAGAGAATGGCATGGTATTGAGAAATGAACACTTGGAAATCTAAGCACAATTCCAAGATTCTTGTTCTGGAGCTTGGGAATCCAGATGTGTCTGCAATGCATTCTTATGTGGAAGAGGGGGTTAAACAGTCTCAAAGACACCTTTTAACATTGGCCTTTCTCTTACCTATAGAAAGACAGATGGTTGTTCATTTATCAAGCAGCAAAGCCCCCAAGCCTAATGTATGTCTTGTCTGCACAGATCTGACATAACAGGCAGATTTGGGGCCAGGTTCAGGTAACAGGAGTTGTGTGTTCTGTGTCCCCAAATAGTTCCTCAAAACCTTGAGTATTTCCAACAACAGAACACTCCCAATCTGGGTCTGTCTTCAGCTATGACGCCTCTTCCAAGAAGGAAGACTCCGGAGAGAGGCAACAATTTTGTTTTGTCTGGACTCCAGTAGCTTTTAATACCAGACAATTCAATACAATAGGCATTTCTAAAAAGCTACCAGTGGCTGTGCCTATCTCTTGCCAGGCACTGCTAAAAGAATGAAACAGAGCAAAACTCTTGCCTTCAGGGAATTTGCATCTCCACTGTCTCTGCCCAAATTCTGGTTCTCATCATGTAGATTTTTCCAGCAGCCTGCTAGCAACCACCATCTCTTCCCTCCTCATCCTGCAGCTACAGTGACCTTTCCAAAGCACAAATCTGATCATGTCACTGCCTGATTGAGGCCCTGAAACAGCTCCCTCTGGCCCACGCCAGCCGATCTCAAATGACGCTCAGCAGAAAACAGGTGCTCTCTAAGCTGAACCAAGCTGGGCATCACTAATATTAACTAATGATGGTCTTTTCTTGGTTGGCAGAAAAAAAATAATGAAGCGAATTGATGGAATAGTCTCCGTCTTAAGTGTGTCTGCCCTTACTTTCTCTTAAACCTTCAGTCCCTGCTACCACTTAGCTGTGTTAGAATATAGTATAAGACTAGATCTGATTTATTCCAGAATCATGGATTTCATTACTATTTTTTTGCATATATCAGTATTTCTTGGAGTTCTGCATTTAGGTTTTCTATGCTCTCCACTTGGTGGAGTGCCTCCTGGGCACTCAAAGCCCTGCCCAACAGGCCTTACCCAAATGGTGAGCTTTTTTCTTTCCAGGACTTGGCTCACAGGCCTTTCTCTGCCTGGTGGGAGGTGGGGGGGGGTGAGGGGTCTTGCCCCTTCTGCTTGATGAACTGTTCCTTCAGGACTTAGCGCCCCCACTGTCGGCTGTAATAAATGTTTGCAGAATGGATGAATGGATGGATTGATGCACAAAAGGTGAGGTTAAATGTATTAAGTGCTAGAGAACACCAGTCAAGACTCAAAATGGCTAGAGAGAGTAGGGCAGTTCCCTGTCCCCTCACTCACCCCTTTTCAGCCACACTAGCCTTCTCACTATTCCTCACACCTCCTTAGCACCTGCTATGCCCTCCTTCCTGGGTTCTTCAAATAACTGGCTCCTTCTCACCACTCTTGTCTCAGACCACTCAATAGGAAGTAATCCTCCAACCCTGTCCACGGTATGGGGAGAGGACTCTCCTCTCCCAGGTTATCTCTGTCACCATCATACCAGGTGGCTGCCCATGCTTGGTCAAGTTCAAGACTGAAACAATGTCTAACATCGTGGCTTTTGGTGTTTGAGGCCAAGAAGAGGCCTCTTGGGTCACAGCACATGCCAGCAAAGCATATCTACATTTTACTTCTTTTTTTTTTCCAGGATGAGGTTGACACATATGTACTCAAATAAATCAAACCTCCCATCTTAACCATCTCCCTTGGCAGGAACAATAAGTTAATCTGCCAAGCCAGGACTGACCTGGATGACTCAACCCCTGAAAAACATAAAGGAAATCATTGTGTTTTTCCGCTAGCAGGTATTGAAACACCGCCAACTCACTCCTTTCAGGTCTTTTTTCCCAAGGCCATAACCACCGACCTGCTCGTGGTCATCTGTGGGAGGTACAGGAGCAGGGCTGGCTCCAGCCTTCTCCAGATGCTGCTTGCGCAGCCAGCAGCCTCTTATCAGCTATGTGGCCATGCATGGCTCAAGACTCCTTTGGTCACAAGGGACAGAACCCAAATCAAATGGACTTAAGCTTCAAAGCAAATGTATTGGCCCAAATAATTCAAACATCCAGGCGCAGCTGGATCCAGAGGGGGGAAAATATCAAGGAGTGTGAAGCCCTCAGCTCTTCCTTCCCCTGTGCTGGTTACATTCTCAAGCCAGTAAACCCCAGGAGGTGGCAGATTGCTCTCTGGAAGCTCTGCCCTGGCATCTCACAGGACAACAACCCCAAAAGACCAAACACTTCTCTTTCGCAGTGGTTTCAAAAGTCCTAGAATTGACTCCTGTTAGCCTGTCATGAGTCACATCCTTAGCTCTAAATTCTATTTTTCTTTTTTTGAGCCAGGGTCTTACTCTGTCTCCCAAGCTAGAATGCAGTGACACAGTCACAGTTCACTGAAGCCTCAGCCTCCCAGGCTTAGGCGATTCTCTCCCTTTAGCTTCCCCAGTATCTGGGACTATAGGCATGCACCACCATGCCTGGTTAAATTTTTATAATTTTTGAAATTTTTTTTTTTAGACAGGGTCTCACTCTGTTACCCAGGCTGGAATACTGTGGTGCTATCACAGCTCACTGCAACCTCAAATGAGTCTCCCACTTCAGCCTCCAAGTAGCTGGGATTACAGGCATGTGGCACCACGCCAGGCTAATTTTTGTATTTTCAGTAAAGACAGGGTTTTGCCATGTTGGCCAAGCTAGTCTTGAACTACCGACCTCAAGTGATCTGCCTGCCTTGGCCTCCCAAAATTACTGGGATTATAGGTGTGAGCCTCTGCACCTGGCCTTCTATCTTTTTAACTTTTGACATGCTCTACCTTGAAGATCTTCCTTTACTCCCACCCCTTTCTCCTAGAAAATTCTCACTCGTCTCTCACAGTCAAGCTCTGATATCACTGGTGATCTCACCTTCCCCACTCTGTCTTCCCCAGCACACATCAGTCACTGTTGTTTCTTGGCGCACAGAGCGCAGTGTTGACACCTGGCTTGGGGGCTCTGCCATCCGCCTCATACTGAGTTCTCCTCACGTCACTCTTCTCCACTGGGTAAGGAGCACGGGCTGGGTGGGCGCTGGCCCCCCCATCTCGGCACCTGCTTTGCCTGTCACCAAAGAAGTGCTCACTCTTTGCGCATGACTGAAGGTGTTGGGGGAGTGAGGAGTCGGTGTCTTTAGGGGCTGCTGCTGTAGTCAGATGCCATTAGCTCAATGCCCTGAGGGATATTTGGGTTAATGAGAAGGTTGTGTCAACCAAGGACAAAAAAAAAAAAAAAAATCCAAGAAAAGAAAATCCACTGGATTTTGCACCTCCAATCAGCACATGCATGCCACCTGCTTGTGAACAGTGACTCATCCTTAGCCAGCGTCTAAACAGATTTGAGCCTCAAGGTTGGCTTGTTACTGATAAACACTTGTCTCTCTTTTTTTTTTAATTTAATTTTTTTTTTTTTTTTGGAAATGGAGTCTCTCTCTGTTGCCCAGGCTGGAGTACAGTGGCATGATCTAGGTTCACTGCAACCTCTGCCTCCTGAGTTCAGGCAATTCTCCTGTGTCAAGCTCCCGAGTAGCTGGGAGTAGCATGCGCCACCATGCCCGGCTAATTTTTGTATTTTTTAGTAGATATGGGGTTTCTCCATGTTGGCCAGGCTGGTCTTGAACTCCCAACCTCAGGCGAGCCACCCTCCTCGGCCTCCCAAAGTGCTGATTACAGGCATGACAGTTTTCTTATGTCTTTTTTTTTTTTTTTAAAGGCAGGATCTTGCACTGTCCCATAGGCTGGAGTGCAGCAGCATGATCTCAGCTCACTGTGACCTCCACTTCCCGGGTTCAAGCGATTCTCCTGCCACAGCCTCCCCAGTAGCTGGGATTATAGGCACGTGCCACCGGGTCTGGCTAATTTTTTGTATTTTAGTAGAGATGGGGGTTTCACCATGTTGGCCAGGCTGGTCTCGAACTCCTGACCTCAAGTGATTCACTCGCCTCAGCCACCCAGAGTGCTGGGATTTCAGGCATGAGCCATGATGCCCAGCCCTCATGTCTTTTTGATAGAAATCAAGACTGATTGAGTCACATCTGAGTCACATTATCTCCGGAAATATGACTGGACGGGGGTCTGCATGAGTCTCATTTGATTCTCTCTGGGGGCTCCATTTCTCCGGAGGAGCCAGCTATTCTAGGAGCTGGGGACCCAAGACATGTGTTATCTGTGTCTTCCAAAGGAGAGACTTCCGTAGGATAGGTATTCTGGGGGTCCACAGAGACTTCAGAGTGATAAAATGTGGTATAACTGAGAGGTTTATTCCTGCAGAAGCACCAGTCTAGACAGGATGCAGTGGGAAGATAAGAGGAGCGGCACTCTCGTGGACTCCCCCATCTAAGGGTGCTTCCTCCTGTGACAGTTCTCAGTGCAATGATTTCCTGCACCTCTGTGGTGCCCCAGGGACAAGGTTTAACAGTCAGTACCAGGATCTGACTCAATCCATGAAAGAGCCAGTTGATTGACCAATACGGAGTATGGAGTAGCTACCATGAGCCCTGCCTTGTGGGAGACACAAGAGTTATATAAAGAAGTTCTGCTCTCAAAGAACTCACAGTCTAGCTGGGGACACAAAACCAACAGACAGGAAACAATTAGTGAGCAATGGAGCCTGAAAAAATATACCAAAGTGACTATAAAGGCAGCAGCAGTTCAGAAAGGGGAGAGATGATATTTCAATGAAAGCATCTTTCATAGGGGAAGACCTGTACCTTGAAGGATGGGAAAGGGCTTCGGAAAGGGAAGGGTGTTCCAGACAAGTGCAAACAGTAGGAGCAAAGCTGAAAAAGCAGGGCTAAGACTAAGGCAGTTGAGAGAGCCTGGCTGATCTGTGCCAGCCTGGGTGATCTGTGTGAGCCTGGGTGATCTGTGCCAGCCTGTGTGATCTGTGCCAGCCTGGGTGATCTGTGTGAGCCTGGCTGATTTATGCCAGCCTGGGCAAGGTGTGGACTCATAAATTAGAATGGAGCAGCCGGGTGCAGTGGCTCATGCCTGTAATCCCAGCACTTTGAGAGGCTGAGGCCGGCGGATTATCTGAGATCGGAAGTTCAAGACCAGCCTGGCCAACATGGTGAAACCCCATCTCTACTAAAAATACAAAAATTATCCTGGTGTGGTGATGGGCATCTGTTATCCCAGCTACTGGGGAGGCTGAAGCAGGAGAATTGAAAAGCAGGAGGCAGAGTTTGCAGTGAGCTGAGATCATGCCGTTGCACTACAGCCTGGGGGACAGAACAAGAATCTGTCTAAAAACAAAAAAGAAGAAGAACGGAGCAAGATTTGGAGGTCCCAAAAGTCAGGGGTTTAAATTTTATGTATATTCAATTCACAAACATTTATTGAGTATCTACTCTGTGTCAGGTACTGTAAAATTGTACTGGACATTCACAGATGAACAAGACACAGGGAAAGTCAGACACATCAATATCTCATGGTAAGTATTACAGTAAAAGTAGCTGTCTAGGAGGCAAAGAGGGGCAACCAGCCAACCCAATTTAGGAAAGATTTAGGTGGGCTTCATGGAGGAGGTGACATTTATGTTAATCCTATAGAGCACCGGAAGTCGGCAGGAGCATGATCTACGCATGTGTAAGGATGTTCACTACAGTGTTGTTTATCCTGGTGAAAAATGAGAAACAATTTAAACATCCAGCAAAAAGCAACGAGTTAAACAAATTTGGTCCACCCACGTGGAATCCCAGACAACCTTTAAAAAGAATAAAGAATCTCTGTATATTTTGATTTGGAAAGATCTTCGAGAATACAGTGTTAAGAGAAAAAAACACAAGATCCAGAAAAAAATATATAGTATGCTATCTTACATGTGAAAAAAAAAAAAGAAATACACATTTTGTTGGTAAATGACTAGGCTGTCTCTGGAAAGAGGCACAAGAAATGTGGATAGCAGTTGTTTCCAGACAGGGGAACAAAGAGGAGAGCACAGCTGAGGCTGTGACTCAATCTGGACATGAAATGACTCCAAAAGGAGCTATTGCTGAAAGCTTGGGTCTTAGAAGGTGCTGAGGGTTATTCAGGCAGATGGACAAGGAATAGGGTTCTGGACAGAGGGGACAGTTCAACGAGCCTGGCTGTTTAGAGACCCTGAGCAGGGTTGGAGAGAAGGCAGACTTTGGATAGATGGCTGATGGGCAGGCAGAGGCTGGACCATGGGATTGGTGTGCCAGAGAAGGAACTCACGCTTTAGTCTAAAACCGTCCATCGGCATTGATGTGGACCTATGATGGCTTCAGAGACTGTTCACTTGGCCAGGCTCAACTGCATTTCCTGGAATTCTCTTTCTCACATGTTTGCAGTTAAGATGGACCACAAGGAAGATTCTTGGAAGATTCTTGCAAGATTCAAAAGGCAAGAGAGGCTGCAGCCGTGTTTTGCAATTGGCACACATTGCTGCTGATCGGCTGACTCACCTCATTGGAGTGGAGCAGCCTGCCATGACACCCGCAACCTTCCACAACACCCGCAACCTTCCCCTGCATCTTCTCGCTGCTTTTCCATTCCCGGCCATGCATATGTGTTCAGCTCTCTGATGAAGGGCTAGGCTTCTGCAGGACAGCCTCGTAGCTGTGGTCAGAGGGAACACAAACAGCCACAGGCTTCAGGCTGCTGTCCTGGGCTCTAGCCTGTGCCCGGGGGTTCCTGCTCTCACTGCTTGATGTCTGCCTTTCCTCTCGACTGCCTGTCCTTTGGACCTGACACCAGCATCAGACTTGAGACAAAGCCTTACAAAGACTGCTTCACCAGTTCCCACAAATGCATAAGCCAATTCTCTGTAACAAATCCCCTAAAATAATTTATATGTATATATCTCCTATTTCCGCTTTTCCAGTTGAACTCTGGCAGATTCGCCCATCTCATGCTAGGCGTAGTTGCGGATTCTGAGGATACAATGATGAACAAAATCAGTATAATGCCTGCTTTGCCCTCCCCCCCCAACTCACTTTCTAGGACGAGGAATCAGAAAATAAACAATGAATAAATAATGCAATCCCAGAGAGAGATAAATGCCAGGAGAAAACCAAAAAGAACGGCCTGCTTGGACCAGGGGTAGTTCAGGTGGACTTCTCAGAACAAATGGCATTTGAGCTGAGCCCCGAAGGGAAGGAAGGGACAGCTAGGGAAGGAGCACTCTGGACAAGAAGACACTTGGGGTGATGCTCCGAGGTGGCATGAGCCCGGAGTCTTCGGGGAACAGAATTGCCTTAAGAGGGGAGGGCATGCAGGGTGAGGCTGGAGCCTAGGGCTGGCTTCAACCTTGTTGGGCTTGGAAGACAAAGCAAGGAGTTTGGATGTGATTCTGAGAGCATCCTGGAGTTGAGGGATTTTTCAAAATTGGCCCAGCGAAAGCCCACACACAGTTTTGCCTTTGAAAAGTAGGGCTAAAATGTGGTCTTGCTCTGCGTGTGTGCGTGGGGGGGCTTTGTGTCTTGGTTTTTGCCTCGGCATGACTTACAGACCTTTCCATCCTGCTGCTCTCACCAGAATTCCATCTTTCCAAGG
The DNA here is from genome assembly GCA_963573385.1 of Cacajao melanocephalus. Classification (NCBI taxonomy): domain Eukaryota; kingdom Metazoa; phylum Chordata; class Mammalia; order Primates; family Pitheciidae; genus Cacajao; species Cacajao melanocephalus. The sequence continues at coordinate 22,468 of CAUYLG010039190.1, read as the reverse complement.
AAATCAGGCCTCCTCCTGCTAAGGAGCCCTGTCCAGGCCTCTGATAAAAGCATTACGTGAAGCTGAATAACTTGTGTGGTTTTCCACTTCGTTTCCTTGGGATGCCATTAGGAACATCAAGCACCTCTGTCTTGATTTGACACAATTTCCTACCCTGTCCTGCCTTGGAACAGAAGAAAAACGAAGAGAGAGGTGTTGGGAAGTTGGGCTGGGAGTGGTGGGGCAGCCGTTTCAGGGCAGGGCCTTTGGAGTCCAGCCGAGGGAGAGGCTCCTGAAACAGGACAGATGGCAGCCACCTTCCCAGGGTCACTGGTCAGCCTCACCTTCTCTGGCTCCTGTTCCAAGCTTCAGCATTTCTGTCTAATTGATTTAGAAATAATGGACTTATTGGACAGATGCCTAGAGCTCATGTAGCCCAGAGAAGGGAAGCTATTTGCTCCAGGTCACACAGCAGCTCACTAGCGTAGTTTGGCCTTGTAGCCAGCTCTTTCGACTGCCAGAACAGCACTGAGCACCCCTCAGAGAAGAGTCAGTGTCTTTTCCCAAGTCCCCTCAAAGACCAGTACCTCCTGTATCTGGTTCTTTGGGACAATTGGCGTCTTTTCACACTTTGGAGATGCAATCACTTAGATCTTGATTTAGTTCACAAGTAGGGGTGGAGCAGCGTGGGGTGCACAGGCTGGAGGGCACCAATGCAGGAAGCATATGCCAGGGTAAAAACGCAGCCCACCTGGTGTGCAGAGCCATATGCCCTTATTGTGTTGGATGAATGGGTCAGTAGATGGATGGTGGTCACACATGATGATGGCTTCACTCTCTTCTCTTCCATAATTTAAAGACCTGAAGTTCCACCTCCAGGAAGCCCTCCTGGACTGGTAGAAGATCAATCTTTGGCCTGAACCAGTTGTATAGACAATTTCCACTGTTTCTGGACTCATGGGTTCCAGGACTGAGTCTCAGTGGTCTGAAGTGGGTCACATGCCCATACCTGTGACCACTTAGTGTAAGCCTATCTGGTCTAGCCTGGTCACCTGCTCAGAGCTAGAGCTGGACCAGGCCCTCCAGATGGGTGGACTGAAGCAGCAGGGTGCTGTTCTGAGGAAAATCAGGGTGCTATTACCATAACACCCTGGCAAGCAAGAAAGAACGGTGAACCCTACAGACAAGGATTTCCTTATCTCCTGGTCAGAAGCACTAAGAACTGTGGAACAGCGTGTACTTCGTTCATGTCTGTACTATCCTCACGCAGAGTGAGGGCTTGGGAAATATTTGCTGAGTGAATGAAAGAATAAATGAATAGTAAAGGAATGAATGAACCTCCCGAGTGATAAAGCCAGTCTTTACAGTGGGCACAAGGCAGGGACTACTGCGCGCAGGGAATGGCCGAGGGCTCCACGCTCCGTGTGATTGGCCTGCAAGACTGGCCTGCGAGACAATCTCAGGTGCCCAGGCTGTTTGGACAGCGTGCAGGGCCACAGCAGGCAAGACGGCGCCCCTGCCAGGGGCACTTGGGCTTGAAGTTAGAGTGGGGAGGCTGGCGTGCTAGTGACAGGGCTGAGGCTGAGGGTGCAGCTCGGTGTGAAATGAGGGCTGCTCTTCTCAGACATGTCAGCCTTGGCCAGCAGCCCTTGTCCTAGAGAAACTTTGGAGGCAACAGATGGATCTGGAGTGATAGGAGAGAGCCCCGGGGCATGCTAATTTTCCTCACTCTGTAGAGGCTGAGCCGTGGCAGAGCAGAATGGAGAACTGATAGGCATTTGTGCTGGGATAGGGGTGGTTGCAGAAGGCCGGTAGAACATCCAGGAGCGAGGCGGAGGCAGCACCTCCATCTACCCTGGAGGCTGGCCTCAGCCTTGCCATCCTTGGTCCGGCCCTCCTGTCCCAGCCAGCAGGGCTAGACAAATGAAAATGGCAATGGAACCAGAGATTTTTGTTTTCAGTGCAGGAAGCTCCAACAGGCAAGCTTCAGCCTTGGGAAGGGGTGGGCAGGAGGGGCCACCCATGTCGGAAGGGGAGACAAGGCTGCTTTGGGGTGTGTTTCATGCAGGTCCCATGATTGAGTTTCGCATGCGCAGGGAGCAGCTTTTTCACAGCTTTTTGGTCTTTTAAAATGAGAGGCACACAGAGGGTGGAAGAATTTGGTGGTCCCCAAGGACCTACGGGGAAAGATGCATCCCCAGGCTCTCTGCTCGGGCTGGTGGAGCAGCCTTACGGGGCCTCGGTTAGTTGGGGGGTGGATTCCACAGTTTCTTCTGGGCTCAGCACCGAAAATGGACTGTCTCACTGAGCTCTCTCTTTTACAGACAAAGAAGCTGGTTCAGATTGCTCACATGACCTGAGGTCATGTCAAGGCAGAGCCAAGATGGAACTCACATCCGCCTGGCTCCAGTGCCTACCTCCTGCAGTCATGTTGATTTGGGGGAAACGTACCAGCATCACCCACGATGATCTTAGGTAAGGCCACTCAGCTGAGAGCAACTTGTAACCAAGTCCTTGGGGACCTGGGGACCTCACAGAGCCCCCAGGAATAGGAGCTGGATTCAACCATGGGAAGATATTAACAGCAGCTACTAGGTGGCAGGCAGATATCTGACTGCTGGGGATAACACTGACAACTTCCCTGTCGTACGACAGGCAGGTGACACGCACCCAGGACAGTCGGGGAAGGCTTTCAGGAGGAGGTGACATTGATGCAGAGACCGGGAGTAAGCCACAAGCTGTCGTGGGGAAGAGAACCACAGAGAGCAGGAAGGGCAGGGAGGGAAGCTGGAAGGCTGGGGTGTGGCAGGGGCCCGGGGTGAACAGCCCGCCAGGCCGTGAAGACTCCGGGTGTGGTTGAGTGTAGTCAAGTATTGCCGATTCCTGGAGCGTCTACAAGTGCTCCCTTCTCCCCTTCCCCTCCCTTCCCTTCCCCTCCCCCCTTCCCTCCCTTTCCCTCCTTCACTTCTTCCTTTTCTTCTTTCTTTCCTTCCTTCCCTTCCTCTCTTCTTCCCTTCCCTCCATCCATTCTTTCTTCCTCTTTGATCTTTTTTTGTCAGCAGACCTCCAGTTGGCTCTACTTTCTTTGCAGGCACGTTGATGGCACTCTTTTCCACTTGTTTTTATTTCCAAATGTGTAACAGGCCACCACGAAAGGATGGAATAGGGAAGAAAGTGAAAAGGGAGAGGTCGAGGAAGTCCTTCGCCCACTGGATTCATCAGTTTGTCTGGCCCTCGATGGAGAGGCATCCATCCTCGACCCTCAGAGAGTCCTTCGAGACAGGAGGAGGGGAGTTCTCAGTGGCAGTGGGGAGGTTCCACAGCAGGGAGCCCGGACCAGGCTTTCCTGGCTTGGCGCTGCTGACAGAGGGGCCGGTCTGTTGTGGGGCCGCCCTGTGCATTGCAGGATGTCTAGCGGCACCCCAACCTTAAACCATGACAACCAAAAGTGACTCCAGACATTGCCAGGTGTTCCCGGACACAAAATCACCACCGGCTCAGAACGGCTGGTCTCCGTGTGCAGAGGCCCTGCAGGGTCCCCATGGCCAGGGGCAGTCTGGACTTGGTGGCCCATAGGAGGCTCTGGGTGACTCAGGGCTGCAGCACAGTCGCACATCATGGAGTAGATCCACCGGCCCAGACCCAGGAGAGAGTCGTCCCACAGCAGCAGGCGTGAGGCAGCCCCCCACTCCCGGGCCAGGAGTCATCGCCCAGGAGGCCTGTCTTGGTGTCCTGGAGCGGGTGTCAGCCCTTCTGATTATTCAGAAAGGCAGTGGAGGTGCAGAGAAGCCTCCAGAAGCCTCTGGGGCCTGCTGCTCTGTGTCCTGTGGCAGCATCAGCCCCTGCAGCGGGAGGCTGGGCTAGTGAGGGCTTTCCCAGAGATGCTGGGACAGGCGGGAATGTGAGCGTTCCCAGCCATCAGATCTCCTAGAGGAGCACGTGGTCCCAGGGGAGGCCGAGTTGGAGCCGAGCGGGCTATTAAGAAAGCTCTCCTCTATGGCTCCCTGAACTGTGGTGGGTATGGCCTGACCTTGACTTCCCATACACTTTCATTTTCCTTTTTTTTTTTTCCTGGTTCTTGGCTCTGGAAAAAGTGGAAAAACGTATACAGTGACCATACTGCTGACGTCTCGGTCAGAGAGGAGGAACGATTTCACAGTAGCAGGAGGAAGGCGCCGGGTGCTGTGTGGGCTCATAAATCACACCCACGTTTATGCATTTGTGGGTGTGGGTCTACAGAGATGTTTCCTTTCTCACGAGGAGAATTTAAGCTCTAGACACTCTGACAAGGCTCCACTAAATAGAGCTTTTCTCCTGCCTGCTGAGGGCAGCTTTCAGAAGAGCGTTTGTCAAATGGAACCTGAGTCACCTTTTCCCTCTCTGCTGGGTGGGCAGGAGCAGGGCACACAGGGGGTTAGGGGGTCTCCCCTCTGAAGACCTGACCCCTGGGGAAGGCAAGCATGGTTTTCTTGCAGAAAGTTCATGGAAATAGAGAAAAGCAAGATATCTTCCTGGGGGTGTTCATGGCACCCCAGCGTCTAGGGCAGTGGCAGGCACAGTAGGGACTTGGGAGGCATTGAACGAGCGTCTTCCGGTTCCCAAATGGGCAGGATGGTTGACTTCTGTGTGCGGAACATTCCCATCGCCCATCTGGCAGCCATGTGCTCCTACGCCTTCCCTGTCATTCCCTCTCTGAGTCGAGCTCACAGTCACTAGGCCGGGAAATGACTGCTGAATAAACTATCGAGCAAACAGCACGTTTTCCAACATCTGTCATGTATAAGACCTAGAAAGTATACAGGCTTTGGGGAGGGGAAGGAGGTTCTGTTAGGAAGGAGGGCAAATGCATAGCACACCTCACCCCACCGTCCCCTCCCATGCTCCCAGCAGCCCCTGCTAAACCATCTCTATACGTGGAGCTTCAGAGGCTGGCTGACAGAGAGCTCTAAGCTTTGCCTACTTGGGAAGGACTTTTGGTGCACGTCTCTGGGAGGTAAGGGGCCAGCCACGTGACCAGCCAGAAGGTGGAGGGCCAGCATGCATTGAGTTACATCGGATGGTCTGACTTGATGTGACCGCAGCAAAGTTTTCATCTCTGTATCTCCCTAAATCTACCCAGTTCTCCAACCCCAACCTTCTGCACTGTCTCACCTTATTCCTTGGCCAGCAAGAGGAATAGCTGGGATCCGAGTGTTCTGGCCACGGGGGCCCCGCCCACCCCCTTTTGGAGAGCTTCCTCCCTTCTGGCATTTCTCTGACTTCATTGAGGGAGAGATTGACAAGGATCTCCACCCCCAAATTCTCAATTCTGTGAAAGTCACACACAGCTCTGGAGACCGAAACAACCAACTTCGCCCAGACTTGAAGGGCCCTTGACACCGAACAAGGGGATGAGAGCCCCAAAAGCATCTGTGCCACCTCTCCCGTGGCAGATGAGTCCCACATAATTTTACGAAAACACATCATTTTCATTGTAATGGCAAGACTGACCAAGGGCCTTTGAGGAAAGACTTCTCACCGAGGGGCTAAGTGCCTCCCCTCAGTAGGAAACAGCTCGAGTTTCCAGCTTGATTCCAGATGGCTTGGGGTGATTCACGGGTCCCATTTTCAAGTGGCTTCTGCAGCACAGGCACAGTGCCCCATACATGGAGGGTGCTCACTAGCTATTCTGGTAAACCAGATAATACGAAGAACAAGGTACACACCAGTGGTTCTGTCTTGGGCCCCTGCAAGGTGCCAGTGTCCGTGCCAAGCATTTTGCATGCTAAACACTTTACCTGTGAAGGCGGGACGCAGTCCCACTCTCTGATGGTGACGACCAGATGCGCTCTAGCCGTGGGCACAGGAGTGGACATGGGCAGACATTTGCACAGCCCTCTGGAAGCTCACCTCGGATTAGAGAGACAAGACATCGAGAGCTGCACTTCTGATAAGGGTTAAACAGCCGTTTGATACAACAATAGAAGAGATATTCAAGGCAGGGCATGATTAATTACCCGACAAGTAGTAGGGATGATAAATGTTTTAGGAACTCAGAGGAGGAAGCTGTTTCTCTAAGCTGGGCAGAACAGACAGACACCGGGGGGGTAACTGTGCCCTTTCAAAGGGGGTCCCTGAGACTGCTCTCTGAGAAAGTCATTGTCACAAAGTGGGGGTTGGAAGGGTGCCCTTTGGCTTTATTTTCTTTATCTTTTCGTTTACTTTTTTTTTTTTTTGAGACGGAGTCTCGCTCTGTTGCCCAGGCTGGAGTGCAATGGCAGGATCTCGGCTTACTGCAAGCTCCATCTACCTCCCAGGTTCAAGCAATTCTCCTGCTTCAGCTTCCCGAGTAGCTGGGATTACAGGTGCGCACCACGACACCTGGCTAATTTTTGTATTTTTTTTTTTAGTAGGGGTGGGGTTTCACCACGCTGGTCAGGCTGATCTCGAACCCCCAACCTCGGGTGATCCGCCCGCCTCGGACTCCCAAAGTGCTGGGATTATAGGCATAAGACACCAAGCCTGGCTGACTTTTTTTTCCTTTTTAAGGATTAGGTCAGTTTCCAGTCGCCCACTTGCCACAGTCTACGAGCACTGAGGTCTTTAGGAAACCAGCTAGTTCAGGGAACTGGAGAGAGAGTGAAAGCATGCTCTCTACTCCCTTTCCCACTGTTTCAACCTCTCTGGGACAAGCCGTCCATCTGCAATCTCCCCTCTAGAGAGTGGTCCTGGAATTTGGTGTTCACATTATGTGAGAAAAGGCTGAAGATGCTGGCTTGGAGCCCCAAAAGCATCTGGGCCATCTCTCCCTTGGCAGATGGGTTCCACATAATTTTACAAAAACACATCATTTTTGTGGTAGTGGTAAGACACAAGTGTTCAGATTTTGCCCAAAATTTCAAGAGGCTAGAGCTGAGAAATTCCTTTGAAGCTCTCAGAGCCCTGTATGGTGTGCATTTGGATATCTATTAAGAAAACAGCCATTTCATCACGGCTTGTAACATAAATTGGTTCATGGATGCCCAAGGCTTTATCTCTTTAAATCGTGTCGCTATCTGTAAATGGTGTTCAGGCTGTTTCTCTGTGAGCAAGGTTATCTGAATGTTTAGAAACTCCAACCCTGGATGGTGAGACGCTGTTATCTGCAGACTTGGGAGAGACGACGGGCATTTCCCAAAATGCAAACAATCTCAAAAAGCTCACAGGCCTGCAAGGGCGGCGATGGTGTGGGTGTAGTTTTGGCCCAGCCTGGTGGGGCCGGCTCTGGGCTCTGGCTGTCCCCAGCAGTGAGAAAGCAGGTGGCTGATGATAAACCACAGAGCTGTCATCAGCAGAGGCTGGCTGGTGACATCACAGCTGGGGAGGGGGCTTCTGGAGCCAGAAGAGGCCCACAGAAAAGCGTGTTAGTGGGTGAATTAGACATAATCGCTCTACACTCTCTCTTCCTCTTTCCCCCTCAAGTCTGACTCGAATTTCTCATGAACAAACCAACATCTGCAAAAGCGTATCCTTGTCGCCAATGCTGAGAGCAAGTCAGTGATCCCAGTGCCCCTGCCTGAGCTGTGAAGCAGCCTTAGAAGGTGGCCGCCACGGAGTCCTGGCCAGGGCAGGTCGATGGAGGAGTCAAGAGCCAGGCTTGGGGTCAGAGTTCCGGTCAAGTCCTGCCTATACCACTGGACTTTGAACGAGTTACTCAGCCTCTCTGTCTCAGTTTCTTCGCCTGTAAAATGGGCTTGCAATGAGGACAAAATCAAATAATGCACTCCAGGCGTTAGAAAGTCCAGGCTCTGGGCAGGAGAAGTCATGGGTGGGGTGCGTCTGCAGGACGAGACCCTCTCACTCAGGGAGGCTTCAGCCTTGCTAGGACGGCAGCCACTGTTCGACTGAACCCCCTCTAATTTTTGCCCAAAACATCCAAAGATTTGGGCCACAGTGTTCTTTCCCATAGCCCTCCCAAGGAAGGCAGAGGGCGGCTGCTAGAGAAGGGAGTGGCATGGGCCAGCTTGCCTAGAAGTTGGAGGGATGCAGGGGGCAGAGATGGGGAAGGCTGAGGTGCCTATGGGCTTCTTGGGTCTGGCCAGGGCCTTGGCTTGGTCCTGAACATGGCCCAGCAGAATTTCCAGGCTGGACACGATGGCAAAGCTCAGAGGTAGCGACAGCCTGGTGTTTGCCGAACAGCCAGGAGCTGCGGCGGCAGGCAGGGGAGGGAAGGGAAGGGGGTTGGGGAGTCTGTTGTTCTTTTAAATTAAAAATAAGTTCCATGTGTTGATGGTCCCCAAGGAAGGGACCTCGGCATTGAAGGCCCTGGCAGCCACGTGAAGACAGGCTCTCTGGGGGAGAGGTCTTAGGGAGAAAAAGGCACCAAGTATTTCATCAGTTGTCTGAGTTATTAGAGGAAAACAATATCCCGTGAGCCCCCGGCACACAACGCTGTCAGGACATGAAGCTGGAAGGAAGGCAGAAGACAGCCTTCCAGAAACCCTAGACAGGACGCTCCCCAGTGATGAGGCTGGAGAGAGAGAGAGAAGTTTCCAGAAACAGGAACAGTAGTGGCTGCTCCACAGCCCCCAAGGCCCTTTGCCCCACTGGCCACCGTCATGAGACTGGGACTGGTCTGCACAGACACTTTCAGTGGCTGCCACCCCTTCTCCCCTCCTGCCAGGATAGAGCCCAAACCCCTTATCTGGCCCCTGAAGCCCTTCAATAGGGAGGGAAGAACCACAGTGAGAGGAGATGGCTCTAGAGCTGAGATGCCTGGCAGGACACCGGCTCCAGGAGCTGCTGGGCGGCTGCTTCCCTCCAGGGCACCCACTTCTTCAGCCACGTGGACATCATGGTGGTGAGTCCTTCCCATTGAGTCTTTGTCATGGACACTGAGTGGCAGGACCCCCACAGCTTGTAGAATGCTGTCTGGCACATATAAGTGCTTCTCACCACACAGTAAGTACTCTTTAGCAAGGGCTTCTAGGAGTCCCTTTCTAGGCTTTTCTGCATGCCCAGTGAGGCCGCGTGCACAGCTTGCCTCTGTTGGCAAGTTCATAAAGATATCACAAACCACATTCTGAGGATGTGCCAGGCAGGGGGCAAACACACAACAGACGTTATCTCATGTCATTCCTTTGCAAGGTAGGCCCCTTCCACTTGTCAGAAAACAGGATCCAGCAGTGGATGCATCGTGAGCAAGGCCACATGGCCAGAAAGCTGCGAAGCCAAGATTTGAACCCAAGTCTAAATTCACTTCCCTTTTTTACCTCCTCCCGTTGCCCCCTCACCACTGCCATACCCATGAGCACTTCACCCACTCAATTGTCCTGGCCCACTCCAAGGCCACCTCCACCTGGCGCCATCTTGGTTCACCCAACTGGACCTGGGTGTCGTTCTTCAGCTCCTCCACTGGCCTTGTCCTCCTCCATCTTGCACTATGGTCTCCTGGGGCTGTGTCTGGCTTCCTTCCAAGAAAGGGACCCAGTGGCAGGTAGCTGGCACCCAACCCGTACTGTTTAGTGGAATTAGGAATCACATGAACCTCATAGTCTCAGGTGGGCCTCACTCTGCTGTCATCCATGGGTCTCACAGACTCTTCCAGAAGAGCCCCTTCCACAGATGCAACAGGCCTTCTGAAGAAGCCCAGTTCTCAGCATGAGCCAGGGTGGTCAAGGTGAGAAACCCCTATGGGTCCACACTTCTCATTTCCTTAGACTTTTTTGGACTCTATAAAGAGGAAGGTAGGAAAGGAAGAAAAAGAGATGCAAGGAGAAGAAAGAACAAAACAAAGAGGAAGAAGATGAGGGAGAGCAGGCACAAGGGCAAAGACGTGGAAGGAGGGAGAGAGAACAAGACAGGAGGAAAAGAGGGCAAGAGGCAAAGCAGCCTCCGTCAGCTCATGGTGCCCCCAGGAAACCCAGATCTGACACCAAGCTTCAGCCAGCCTGGAGCAGGAAGCCTGGGGGCTCTAGCTTGGCTACAGAGGAAAAAAATCACCCCAAGGTCTCAGTCAAGGGGGGTACCAAGCCAAAGGGGGCATGCATGGCAGGAAGGCTCAAGCCAACGTGTAGCTTCCTCACGCAGCACTGCAAGGACACGTGGAGCATTGATTGCCAGCACGGCATTCCCGATCAGAAATAGCCAATGGCTAAACCTCTCAAAGCTCCTGCCTCTAATAGCAGGATTTCTTCCACTGTCGTCCATGGTAACAAACTGATCTATAAAAGGTTTTTAAAGTGCTGCAAATAGCTCCTCCAGCCCTCTAAACTCAAGCTCATTGGGGGAAATGGCTGCCTTGATTGCTCCCTGCACAGCTGGGTGTCTGGATGTGATGGACAGAGTGAGCTCGCTTCAGGGCTTTTATGGCAGCTGGGTACCTCCAGAATGGGGTGGAGAGCCTCCTGGGCTAGGGCTGCCTGGCCACTGTCCCTCTGCCCTTCACCTCCTTCCTCTCTGGGTCGTGACAAGGGCCAGACAAGCAAGGCCCCATATTTAAGGTGGCACTCACTCACAAGGGGTGCTAGCACAGGGTTGGCCTCTGAAGGTGAGCACCACCTTAAATCAGTACCCTGGACATCCCACTTGAGTGTGAGAGAAGGAACACAGGGCTCTGCCACTTTCCTCATCAATAAAATGGGCCCATCTCGGCAGCTATTTATTGACCCTGTTCCAGGTGCTGGCTTTCCAAAGACAGGACGTGCATCTGCACTCAGTGTTCATAGACCTGTGGGACAGGCAGAGGGACGGAGGGACCCTAGCCAAGCACCACTGTGCTGCATGCGAACTCCAGTTTTATAGGTGCAATGACTCTGCCAGGTGCCCAGAGACTCAGGCTGGTGACGACATCTACAGAGCATGTGGGAAGGGTGGGGACACTGTGTCCCAGCAGTGTTAAAAAACAAAGGGACACCGACTGAGGGGAAGCCGGTGAGGCCAGGCTACAGAGGGGAGGGCAGGGCATGTCACGCCACCCAGGAAAGTGGGCCTGCTTTGGGTCACACTGAGACGTGCAACTTAGGGACCCCTCTCTGCTGTCACCCTTATGGCTCACACCCACTAGGCCACTTCCCAAACAACATGTGATCTGGGCAATTCTGAGCTGTGCCTCATCCAAACCTACCCCCCCACCCCCCCGTGTCACTGGGCGCCTAGTCTCTTGCTAAGTGTTGGCAACACGTTTTTACCCACACTCAAGAGTCATTATGCTGCTACTATTTCTTCTAGAAAACATAGGCCCGTTTTCAACAAGGAAGGCTTTCTGCCCGCTCTCTCATCTCCAGAGAAGGCCCCTAATGATGGAGCCCAGAGGGCTCACGTTTACCATGATCTTCCCAGCTCCCTGGCCCTTACGGACATTTCCAAACTTGCTCTTCTTTTCCAAGCCGGGTTCTGTCTTGCTGGTGGGCACACTGACACCAGGTGACAGATAACAGGCTTGCATGTGGAATCAAACCTTCCTGCTTTCTGAGGATGGACAAGAGTCTGGGGCTGGTGCTCCATGACATCTTCCTCTAGAAGCTTCTGGACTGTATCTAAAAGAGCAACCCATCAGGGAGGAGAGGATCAGGGTCCACCCTCTGGGTCACAGCCCACAGGCTCATCTCTGCAGCCGCTTGTCTCCACCTCCCCTTGCGCTCCAGCCCCGCTTGCCTCCCTGGAATCTGGAAGCACGTTCCCACCTCAGGGCCTCGGCACAGCTGCACCCTCTACCCAGATGCCCTCTTTCAGCAGCTCTCCCACTTGCTTCTTGTACCATCGCACCTACTTTTCTGCCTTGCTGTTCACTCAACATGCATCTGCTGAGTGGGGATGTGGGCAACTTTTCCCATAAAGAGCCTCTCAGAGGCTCAGGCCTCAAGCAAGGCCTGAATGCTCCCACTGCCCACATCTGGGGGCCTTCAGTCAACATGCACCTGCTGAGCACCTACTGTATGCAGGCTCTGTACTCAACACAGAGATGCAGCAAGATCAGCGTGGCTCTGACTGTATGGAGTTTGCCCTCAGTACACAAATAAGCGTGGCTGATCATTCCAGGCAGTCCTAGCAGCTATGAAAACACGTGGAGCATGGTCCTTCACTATCGGCTCTGTTCCTTATTGTTTATCCGTTTCTGTTTGCTGTCCACTGTCCCCCTGGACCGTCAGCTTCATGAGGTCTGGGGTTGGTGCTGACATTTTCTCCCTAGAATCTTCCGGACCATACCCAGAAGAGCAACCCATTGTGGAGTGTCACTGTCCGTGCTGGGGATGGGGGCAACTTTTACGAGAAAGAGCCTCCCAGAGGCTCAGGCCTCAAGCAAGGCCTGAGAGCCCCCACTGCCCACATCTGGGGAGCACCCCACAGAATGGACTGGTAATGGCTTGCAGCCCACGGAGCTTCTGAGAAGAACCATGCTGGGGACACATCTGTCTGCCCTCTGTTCCCAGGGTTCCAGCTGGGGACGGCGTTCACTGGCTCTTCAAGTCTATCCCTTTCCCATCCCCCTCAAGGAAAGGAGAGTTTAATTCCACAACGGCCCTAAGCATAGGTGTGGGTGACTCAGAGCGGGCGGATGAGAACAGGAGGCCAGCAGGGATTCTGGCTAAGCGCAGCCCCCGCAGTCTGCAGCTCAGCCAGTGACTCACTCCAGACGCGGCGTGAGTCAGCGGCTCTGCGGCTCCGGCCAGCTCTGACGCCCTCTGCACACTGATGAGACCCCAGCAGGACAGAGCACGTGGAGGAGGGGGCGCTCAGGCAGAGAGCATGGGAGGGCATACATACTTCCTCCGATGCACACATGTGTGTGCACACAGTTCACACATATCACACGCTGTCACACTCATACACAGGTGCACACACACACACCTTCCCATGCACACGTGCATGTGCACATGGTATACACACATGCATGTGCACACAGTATATAGACACACCACTTGCACACACATGCACACACACACCCTCCAATGCACACACATGCACATGGTTCACACACACCACACACTATCACACACACTCATACATTCATGCACACACATCCTCCAATGCATACACACATGTGCACACAGTATACACACATCACACTCTATCACACACTCATACACACACCCTCCAAGGCACACACTCCTATGCACAAGATTCTCATACACATCACACACACACCCATATACACACACTCATACACATGTTCACATCCACATTCACACACACACATGCATACACACACACAGCCACATCCACACTTACTATGTACACATTCTCATATGCCTACACAGCCCCCTCCCTCTTTCCTTCCTTCCTTCTTTTCTTCTCTCCCTCTCCCCATGCCTTCCTCCTTTCCTTCCTGGTTAAGATCATGGCTTCAGACCAAGATCATTCTACTCCAGCCCCACCAACCAGCAATGTGATCATGGACGCGTCGCTCTGCAGCTGTCTGCCCTAATCCTCATCTATAAAATGTGGAGACTATGAGTGCCACTTCCTAGGATGAGCATAGGAAGCGTGATCGCAGCTGGGCACACCACAGTGCACAGTGTTGGCTCCTGTGGTCAGGATCAGTCATTGAGCTGTGCATCCGACGAGCGTCTGCAGGGTGCCCAGTCTGAGCTGCACAATCCTCCTCTTTGTAGACCCAGAGTCTGGGAGTAGAGACCACAGGTACGTAGATGAGTTACACTCCAGGCAGCAGGTGAGTCACCGAGCAGGCACCAAGTGGGGTAGGCATGGGAGGCACAGCGGGCTTGGGTTTTGGGGAAGAAAACTATGGGGTAATATGGAGGGAGGGTTGACAATGGGAACAGTCGTTCAACTTTCTAGTTACTCCTGCCAACAGTTCAGGGAGCGTGGTCAGCAGGGCTCTGAGAGCTGGGGAGTGGCCTTCAGGCAGAGGTGACCAGTGCGGAGTGGGAAGAACCACTCAGAGGTTTTTTGTTAACTTGCTGGTGGAGGAGAAGGATGTCTTCTTGTATTAACAATGCTCTTTTGGTTTTCAAGAGCAGAAACCCACTTCAGTGTGGCTCCAGGAAAAAGTGGGAGTTTACTGACTCATGAAAGTGCGTATCTGTGGTGATAGGGTAGATTTCAGGCATGGCGAGACCCAGGAACATCAAAGCTGCCAGCAGGGATCTAGGTCTTGCTCTACTCTGAGCTCTGGTTTCCTCCACATCGGCTTCATTCCCAAGCAGGCTCCCCCCGTACAGGGGCTCATGATGAGTCCTGACTTGCAGCCACCCCAGTCGGCCATCCCACAGGAAAAGCTTGTTTCCCTACAGTCCTTTCCAAAGCTGTGATCACATCTTCTTAACCTACTGGCTCATGTGCCCGTCTCTAAGTCAGACCTTGTGGCCAGAGGATAGAATGCTCTTATCAGCTGTGGGTCATGGGCTTCACACAGACATCATGGATTGAAAGCTGGGGAAGGGTAGCCCCTAAGGAAAACCAAGGCACTGCTATCAGAAGAAGGGGGACGGACACAGGGCTGCTGGAACAGCACAGTTCATCTTCTCCAGTAGCAGGGACAGGGAAGCCTGCTCTCTAAGAGACAGAGAGGGTTGGTTTCTGTCCCAGGGGAAGGCTTGGCATCTCTGTGCCTTCATTTCCCCAGCTGCAAAGCATCCATGCAGGGCATGGCTCCTGCTTGAGAAAATGCTTGATGCTACTCTCACCATCAGCTTGGCTCTTCCAACCAGCCCTGAGACCTCAGGCAAGTCCCCCGAGCCTCTCTGTGCCTCAGTTTCCTCACCTGCAAAATGGAGATTGTGACAGTACTTACTCAAACAGTTCTTTCCAGCATTAAATAAGCCAGTCCATACGAAGTTGCTGTATATTAAGTGCTCACCACACCTGAAACTCTCAAGAAATTACTATTATGATGATAATTATTTTTACTGTTGCCCATCCTTTAGGTCTTGGCAAAAACGTGGCTGCCTCCAACCACCTTGTCTAAAATGAGTGGAGTTTGTGATTACCTCCCATTGTGTTCTTTTCTTTCCTTCACGGCTCTTGGCACATTTGTAATGATATATTTACATGTGCAATTCTTTTACTTCATGTGTTTCCTCCACCAGACTGTGAGCCTCAAGGGGGTGGGAGCTGAAGTGTGCTCCTTGAGGCAAGCTCAGGGCCCCGTGCAGCCCCAGTGAGCAGCAGGAATCAATAAATACCGAATGAAAATAGTCCTTGGATGATCGAATGGCTTTTGATCTGGTTTGATCGGGCAGCTGTGCCTGGTTGCACCATGGCTGTGCCTGGCCCCTGCCGAGTGCCGGCAGCCCCCCCTGTGCTAAGGGATGGGGCTGTCGGAGGAAACCCAGAGCTGCAGGAAGGCCCTTGCTGAGAGGCTGGGAGGCTCTGGCCCACCGCTGACCACACACACTTCTGGCCTGCAGGAGCGGGGACAGACTCAGACCTCAGAAGGCAGCTGCTCACCCTCCCCGTCCTCCTGTCTGAACTTCATGGGGAAAGTCAGGGCAGTGTGAGCCTGTCTGGCAGCAAGGGGTTGGGTCCGGTGAGTCCAAAGCTGCTTCTGCCCTGGGGGTCTGCTGTGACACACCCCAGGCCCCTGTTCTGGGACTCAACACCCTTCGGAGCTTCCCTGTCCAGTTCCTTCTGCCTCTGCCTCTCTCCCAGTGATGCCTCCGAGCCTGGGCAGAGTGGCCCTTGGCTGCTCTTGCTGTTAGCTCCAACCCTGGCAGGGGCTACTCTGAAGTCCAGGATAGGCACCCCAGCTACAGTCCACAGAGAGCAAAATGCCCAGCAACCAAGGGCAGGGTAGCATGTGCCTCAGCATGGGAACACCAACCGCGCATCGACTCCGGTACGCAGTCCACGTTGTGACAAGCTGGGCTAGATCTTGAAATATAATGAGTGAGCCAGGCCTGTCCCATTTCTCCTCCTAATGCTTCTGGAGCCAGCTCTGCGGCTGAAGACCTCCTGCAGCAGCCTTCATTTTCATACATCCCAAAGGGCAGAACTGTTTTTCTTTGCAGATTTGTTCAAGGCACCATTTTAAAAAACATCTAGTTTAAGTAAAAGAGTAAAAACAATGCCTCCTCACATCCCCAGTGCAAAATCAACAAACACTTCTCTCAAGAGTCTGAACAGACACAAGTATGTAAGAATCCAGAAAACATATCAGCCATTAGCTAAAGCCTGAAAGACAGAAAGCAGATGACGGGGTGGGGGGGTAAGGGAGGAGGGGAGATACTTGTGCAGCTATTACAGTGACACTTTATGTAAAGCCGGGCACTTGGCAGGAACCCAAATGGTGACCACAGATGAGACCATATGCTTTGGCCAAACCCCTGAGTCTCCCAGGGGCAGGAATTGTCCTCTGAAGGAAAGACCTTGAACAAAATAATTGCCACATACAAGAGTGTTTGTTGTAAGGAATCTAGAAGCCCCACTGAACAAAAATCTAGTTGTGGGGGTTGAGGTAGGGGGATGGGCAGTCATCTACATAGAACTGTTCTCTCAGCCCTGGAGAAGCTTCTATTACCAAGATGGAAAATATCAAGATCTTAACACACAACAGAACCTGGTGCTGTTTGGACAGACCTGACTGAGCCCAAAAGAGGATTTTCCATACAAGCAAGAAGCATGAGCAGTTAGAAGCCCACTGCATGGGCTGCAAAGGTGCTGCTGACTGCTTCTGCGAGCCCAGTCGCTGGCAGACATCAGCTATTCTCATCTCTGTGATATGTATGGAATCGCTGCAGACACAAGGTGTTCTGCAATTTAGGGGCTGCTCACACAGCTGAAGGGACCCCGTCAAACTCAAAAATAAAGCTCACCTTCACCAGGTCTCAGTAACCTAGGGGGAGGGCAGAGAGTGCACAATGCCGCCTCTGTGCCCCCCATGGATGGGCGTGATGCCTAGCACACAATTGGTGATCAATACACACTTACACAGTGAAGGAAGGAAAAAATCCCGAGCCTCTTATCCCTCCTTGTCTTTCTACACAACTGTTTTTGTCCTTCAGAGCCCTCCTAAAAGGATACTGACTCCATGCTGTGTTTCTGCCTCTTCTAGCACATGCCCTGTGTCGGGGTCAGCTTCTGTGTGTTCTGTGAGGGTGAGGACCACTCCTGGCTCTCATCTTCAACCCTCATCTCCCGGGGAAGGAGCAGAAACTTCATAGGTACTTATGAGTGTAAGTGTTAAGTGACTGTCGATGAAGAAAGAGATGATCTGATACACTTAGATTTCAAATCCAAACCCCCACCCTGTGGGGGACTCTTGTCCCCTTGAGAGAAGCACAGCTGATGTAGGGAAAGCAATATGGTAAAAGTAATGGATAAATACAAAACTCAAAACCACAAGAGACCATGTCATGCCCACTAGGATGACTGTAATAAAAAAGATAGACAGTTACAAGTGTCGACAAGGAGGTAGAGCACCTGGAACCTTCATCCACTGCTGACGGCAAAATAAAAGGGGCGGCTGCTTTGGAAAAGGGTCTGGCAGCTCCTCAAAAAGTTAAACACAGAGCTACCAGACGATGCAGCATTCCACTGCTAGGTGCATTCGCGGGAGAAATGGAAACACAGGTTCACACAGAAACTTTCACACAAATGTTCATGGCAGCAGTATTTGCAATAGCCAAGATGTGGAAACAGTCCCAATGTGCATCAACTGATGATGCATTGCATCAACAAACGTGGTCCATCCAGACAACAGGGTATCATCCAGCCACAAAAAGGAGGGAAGCGCTGATTCAGGCCACAGCGTGGATGATCCCAGACATGTGACGCTGAGTGAGAGAAGCCAGACACAAAGGATCACATCTTATATAAATCCATTTACATGAAATGTCCAGAATCGGTAAGTCCACAGGGGCAGAAAATAGTTATGTGCTGTCTTAGAGCTGGCGTGGAGGGCAGAAGCAGAATGGGGTGACTGCTAATGCAATGGGCTTTCTTTTGGGGGTGAATGCTCTAAAATATAGTCTGGTTATGGCTACACAGCTCTGTGAATGTACCAAAAGCCATTGAAATGGGTGAATTGCATGCTCTGTGAATTAGATAGCAATGCAGCTGTTAAAAACAATGGCTGTTGTCTCATGACCTCAATTCTCTTCTCTGAGCCCTGAGTCCTTCATGACACAGCCATGAGGCTGTCTCGAGGTGATTGTGGGAGATGAAATGAGATACTATGTAGAGAGGACTTGGTTCCCCGCTGGGCAGAGAGTGATCCCTCTGTCCATATGCAGCACCCATTCAGGGAGTGCTTCCTGACACGCCCAGGGACTGGAGGGGGACAGGACAGCATCTTCCCTCTCACACTGATCTGCATGGCTGACCCACCCCTCTCAAGATTTGTAAAGAACAACAGCAACCAGGGATGTCAGGCTGCTCCATCACTGTTGGCCAAGTGACATCAGGAGAGGAAAAGCAGAGCAGGATTTGGGGAGCAGCCCCCCACGTCTGATAGCATGCCAGCTCATAGTGTGGTGGGAATTCCAGCACAAGGTGCAGACATTTTTTTTTTTTTTTTTTGCCCTTGGCTGTGGTGTCCCCGCTGTGTGCCAGCCTTGGCCCCCTGCAAGGTCACCTTAGCTATGTTCGTGGTCCCAGCTCACCTGGTACCTCCAAGGAAGCTGTCACCTGCACCTTATGGTAGGTTAGGACCCCTGAACCCAAACATAGCCCCTTGCTCTGCCTCCACCCCACTTTCCCTGCCAAGTCTCTAAGATCTGGCATTCCATGGGCCTGACATGCCTGCAAGGCCCCAGAAGTGCCAACCATGCTGGTGCCATGCAGCCCTCCAGCTCTGAGCTGGGGTGTCCTATACTCAGCTGGCGGCTTCTGCCTCTCCCCTGGTCCTTTCCCCCTTTCTCCTTCCCTTTTGCATGGAAAGCATTTCATCCTCGTTCCTCTAAAAATGGCATCACGGTTGAGCCCAGGCACCAACCTGAGCTCTCTCTGTCCACCTGCCTCGCTGCTCTTGGTCAAAGGAAATGCGTTAAGGAGAGGAAGAGCAGGCCACAGCCATCCTGGTTAGTCTTTCCTGTACTTCTTTTGAAGCACCCAGCCCTGGCCTGTGGGGCAGAGGAAACATTTGCACCCTGCAGACAGGGGGATCCCAGGGCAGGGTCATGCTGGCTGCGTTCTCAGAGTCCACAGGCCCGGTGGACACATACACAGCATCGATGATGATCAGGAAATCTCACCATGGTCTGTGGTGGGGCCGTGGGTGATGGTAGTGGGGAGGGGGGTCCACTCTGGGATCAGCTTGACTGTGGGACCCCTGCGCAATGACCGTGAGATGCTGGGTAAGTGGCTGCACAACTAAAACTTGTTTCTTCATTGGTGAAATGGGGACAGCTGTCGTGAGGTCACAGTGAACAAAGGCAAGCAAAATGGCTTTGCCCTGCACCCAGAGGACACGCTGTGATTGGCGGCACATTGTTGATTGGCACATACATTGCTGAGGTGGCACACACAACCACACGGTCTGCACCTCTCATTTCTAAACACACATGAGCTCAGCAAGGACCTGGTGCCGGCCAACTTGGACCTAGGCACACAGTGAAGAGGATCCCGGGGCCAGAGGGGAGACGCAAGGACGAGGTAGGGGCTCACCTGCACCAGGCACAGCTGCAAATGCCTCATGTATACCAATCACCCCCTACTCCACACTGCAACATTACAGGGGAGGCACTGCCATTAGCCTTATTTGACAGACAAGGATGGTGAGGCTCAGAGAGCTAAAGTCACCTGCCCCAAAGCATACAGTGAGCTAGTGGCAGAGACTCATGGATGTTGTCCTCCAACAGAAATCCCAAACGACATGGGCTCAGGTCCCAGGTGTACTGCTTAGGAGCCTGGTGGCTTTTGGGGTGCCCCCTGCCCTCTGTGCCTCAGCTTCCCCACCTTGGGTGAGAGAAGCATGTGCCCACTTGTGACTGAGCCTTCAGGGTGGAGGAGGATGCAGGGCTGCAGGGCTGCATATGACCCCAAAGTGACGGAGCATCCCTTACTGCCCTCGGTGCCATCAGAGCACCCCAGGATGCATGGGCAAGGCAGTGAGCCACCCATGCAGCCTCACCTGCTGGAGCTGGGAGCACACGGAGGCCCTGGTGGGGCCCGGAGCGGCCGGGAGGGCCACCCTGTGAAGAAAGGGCAAGTAGCCTTGCTGGTGACCCCATACCCCAGGGAGGCCCTGGGCACAGTCTGCCAGGGCCACTGCCACCACCGGAGCCCCTCTCCCAGGCCAAGTTCATGTGGATGTATTGGCAGATGTGTGTGTGGGTTGGGCTGCTGAAGTCAGATCTCTCTGAGGCCCCTCTCACGTTGGGGCACCACACAAGCAGCCTGTTCTCTGCTGCCAGCAGCATCTCCCACCCTGCTCTGACACTGCAGCTCTCTCCTCTCATCCCTCTAAGGAGGAGGGCACCTCCCACCCTGTCCTTCACCTGCACTCTTCTCTGCTAAAGCACCATGCCCCTATTTTTGCCTACCTCACCCCCGCTCATCTTTCCTCCAGCCCCAGAAGGGCCCTCCTGAACCCCAGCCTTGTTCTTTGCCCCCGAGACATTCTGCGCTTCCTCCCCTAGCTCAGGGCTGCTGGCAGAGCCTGGTTCCTGGTCACTCTGCCCACTAGATGGCAAGCTCTGAGGGACTGGTGTGTCAGGGTCTCTGGGCCCCCAGCATCCAGGACTTTGGTAATTGTGGAAGGACAGGAGGCAGTGGAGAAGGAAGGTTTCCTCTCATACCAGCCAAAGCCAGAAGGGCCAAGTGAGTGTTAATCAAAGACACCTAAGGAGGAGGTGGCTGATGGGGCCTGAGTGGTCTGGGCCCATTGCCTGCTGCTCTTGCCCAGCTTCACGTCTGACCCCTTGCCACACACACACCCTCCTGCCATCGAACCCTCTCAGGGCTGGGGCCGGCACAGGCTTGGGACCCCGTGTCCTGGGAGAACCAGGGCTAGTGTCGGGCCTTTCCACCCTTTCCACTGGCCTCATTAAGGCATTTTTGGAAAAACTAATTCCCTGCGTCTCAGGGCTGTGGGCTGCTGGCAACTAGCTTCCTGGTTTGCCCAAGACTAAAGCAGGTCCAGGGACCTGGCATCTAATCTGAGGACACTGATGGTGGTGGCTGGCCATGTAATTGGCATAAGGAGGCAGCGGCGGCAGCCTCTGTGCGGGGGGACAAGTCCACCGGGCTCCTGAGTACCTGAAGTCTGGGCCTTTTTAAATTCTGTCCTTTTCAATTAAAATCACCCCTCTCTCCTGTTAGCAGAAACAGACAGGCTTAGATAAACATTGGGTGGATTTCATTCCAACATGGTTCCCCCCCAACCTTTTTTTTTTTTAATTATTTATTTATTTATTTGAGGTAGGGTCTCCCCCTGTTGCCCAGGCTGGAGTGCAGTGACACACAGTATCAGCTAGCCGCAGCCTCAAACCTCCCGGGTTCAAGCGATCTTTTCGCCTTAGCCTCCCAAGTAGCTAGGACCATGCCCAGATAATTTTTGTATTTTTTGTACAGACACAGTCTCACTATGTTGACCAGGCTGGTCTCGAACTCCTGGGCTCAAGTGATCCTCCCACCTCGGCCTTCCAAAGTGCTGGGATTACAGGCGTGAGCCACCGTGCCTGGCCTTTCTCTCGTTTTCTTTCCTGACTACACATCTCTAACCTTCCTCACTAGAAGATTAATTAGGGTCTATGCTCCAGGATGCTCCCACCTCCTCTTCCCTCTGTCCCCCTCTTCCTTTTTACTTTTTATTTTTTTCCGGGGAATGGTCAGTGCTGTGTGCTCGGAGGTGGGGAGGCAGCAGCACCACACATGGTAAATACAGCTTCATGTATCTGGAGCTTCAGGAAGCCAACGCCATCCAAATGTGTCTCATGTGAAGGCAATAGAAGAAAAGTGAGAAAACCTTTCGCCTTCCACCGCCCACCCAGTCCCCTCCTTAAAAGGGAAAAAAAGGTTTCTATACAATCAAGTTCCCACAATGATATAATGTACGTTTTTAAAACAATACAAACATTGACCTTGGCAGATGGCCCCGTGGAAAGAACAGGCATTATCGACACAACGGAATGACTTAAAAAGACAAGGCGCCTCCCCAAGGAAGCGGAGAGCGTGGCGGCTTTGCAGGAGTCTATTCACTGGACGCCAGAGTCAACAGGCCATGGCCCCTGCGGGCCTGAGGGAGGCCCAGACAGCCCCTCCCACAGCCAAGTCCCGGGACCATCCGTCTTTGGGTCCTCAGGGTGCCTTCACCTGTTGATGATTACTTTGTAGATTTAAGAACCGAGCTGGGGTATGCTTTCCACCAGGCACGGGGGTGCCACAGTGGCACCCTCTGCCCCTCAGCCTGGTGGGGGACACAGGCACGCTTGGCCAGGCCTTCTGTCCCATTTAGGACTGAGGAGCAGACCCTGGGGAGCTAGCCAAAGGCTGTCAGCTGATCAACAAAGGCTCTAGTCACTAGGAAAGAGAGACGGAGAGAGAGGGAGGGAGGGACGGAGGGAGGGACGGAGAGAGAGGGAGGGAGAGCGGAAGGGAGCGAGGCAGAGATCCAGACACTGGGTGTAAT
>CAUYLG010039188.1:0-13704 GCA_963573385.1 Cacajao melanocephalus | reverse complement strand
ATCCACCTGTCGTCTTTGTAATTGCCGACTTTCAGATTGGGTCTGAGTGAACGTCCGGCTTTTTGGTGATGAAGTTTTTTCTGTTTCTTAGTTTTCCTTTGGCGGACGCCCCTTCCCCACAGAGCTTGGCCTTCCTGGGTTCAGCTGTGCTTACTGTGAAACTCTCAGTCCTCAGCGCTTCCAATTGCTGTTCTCCTTGTGGGGGTGGGACCAGCCGAGCTCGACTCAAAGGGCACCCAGTCATGTATACTCCGCACTGAGAAGCAGTGCGCCGTGCTGGGGCGCCGGCAGAACTGCTGCGCCGGCCAAAAGAGTCGCCCTGGTGACCCGTGTGGCTCCTCCGCCGGAAATCTCCCAGTTTGTGGGCCACAGAAATTAGTCTGAAATAGTGGCGTCCACTCGCTCTCTGTGCTTTCACTGGGAGCTACAATCCTGAGCTGTTGTTAATCGGCCATCTTGGATCTCTCCGCCCAGTGATGAATTTTTTCTGTTTCTTAGTTTTCCTTTGGCAGATGCCCCTTCCCCGCACAGCTGGACCTTCCTGGTTTAGCTGTGCTTACTGTGAAACTCTCAGTCCTCAGCGCTTCCAGTTGCTGTTCTCCTTATGGGGATGGGACCAGTGGAGCTAGACTCAAAGGGCACCCCGTCCCGTATACTCCGCGCTGAGAAGCGCTGTGCCAGGGCGCCAGCAAAATAGCCGCGCCGGCCAAAAAACTCGCACTGGCGACCCGTGTAGCTCCTCTGCCGGGAATCTCCCAGTCTGTGGGCAACAGAAATTCGTCTGAAAGTGTGGCGTCCACTCGCTCTCTGCGCTTTCACTGGGAGCTATAATACTGAGCTGTTGTTAATCGGCCATCTTGGATCTCTCTCCTATATTTATTAATTGTTATACATGTTGCTGACAAAGCTTGTCCCCTCCAAATACAGGGTCATTCCATGTTGAGTGCTGCAAAGCCAATACACAAAACCAAAAGTGAGCATCCATTATTGCAGGCTTAATTCCATGGCCATAGAATTGAGAAGCGGCAGTTTGGCTCACAAATCAACCTCTCAGCTCCTGAAAACCAGAAAGCCACAGATATAGGGCATTATAATAAAGAGGCTCATCATTGAAAGCAAGAGGAGGAATATCCATGTCTTTCTGGGAATGAGAGGAAAACTCTTTGAAATCTTTGTTTTTGTCTATTAACGATTTCTTCACGTCATTGTCATGGTGATTGTCAACTGTAATGGCACTGGTGAGAGTGCCATTTAGCATCGAAATTAGATTTTGATGAAGTTAGAGGATTCTCTAGAGGTCAAGTGAGCTGCCATCTTGAATCCCACCAGTCTTAGCCAGTTTGGGCATGATAGAAAACTTTTGACCTCAGGCATCCTGCTTCCTAAAGATACGTAGAATTAAGGTGGGGTAGAAATTCACCTATGTCACATCAGCATTTCAGTTTGTAACATAAGTGTTCCCTTATAAGAATAATTATTTTTATTTTTAGAGGTGGGATCTCATCTTGTTCTGTAGTCCGGGTTGAAATGCAGTGGCATGATCGTAGCTCACCGTAGCCTCAAATTCCTGGGCTCAAGTGATTCTCTTGCCTCAGCCTCCCAGCATAGTTAGGACTACAGATGAGAGCTACCACACCTGGCTAATGATAATTTTTAAGGTGAAAATTGGCATCTCACATCCATTGTGATAGCTATTGGAAAAAAATAGAAAATAACAAGTATTAGTGAGGATATCAAGAAATTGAAACCCTTTTGCACTGTTAGCGGGAATGTAAAATGGTGCCACTCGTATGAAAAACAGATGGCAGTTTTCCAATAATTAAAAATAGAATTTTCATATGCTCCACCAGTTCTACTTCTGGGTATATATCCAAAAGAATTGAAAACAGAATCCTAATGAGATATTTGTACACCTATATTCATAGCAACATTATTCACAATAGCCTAAAGATGGAAGCAACCCAAGTGTTCTTGGACAAATGAATGCATGAACAAAATGTAATGAGTACATAAAACAGAATATATTCAGCCTTAAGAAGGAAGGAAATTTTGGCAGATGCTATACCATGGGTAAATCTTGAGAACATTATGCTAAGTGAAATAAGCCCATCACAAAATGACAAATACTGTTTAATTCCACTCATATGAAATAAAGTAGTGAAATTAACAGAGATAAAAAGTAGAGTGGAGGCTGCCAGGGACTGAGCAGTGAGGAGAATGAGGAGGTGTTGTTTAATGAGAATAGTAGTTTAGTTTTGCAAGATGGAACGAATTCTGGAGATTGGTTGCACAAAAATGTGAAGGTACTTGTTGCTGAAATACACAATTAAAAATGGTTAAGATGGTAAATACATGTTATATGTATTTTACCACAATTTTTGAAAGTCCAAAATTGGTGTTTGTTTGGCCATCCTAAAGCTATTCAAAGCCTAATAGCATTAAAAGGTTTTGATAGGGGTGTCAGACAAACCTTATTCCATTTCTTACCTAAGGAATTACTCCCTCCATAGTAAATAACTCTAAACGTGAGTTATTACATCTATAAATTGGGTGGGATTAATATATCTGCTTCAACAGTGCTGCTTTGTGGCTTAAAAGATATTGCTTTTAAAGGACAACAATGCATTTGTATTAGTTTGCTAGGGCTGTCACAGCAAATTATCACACAGTAGGTGGCTATAAAGAAAAAAATTAATTTTTTTAGAGTTCCAGGGGTTAGAAGTTCAAGAGCAAAGTGTTGGTAGGTTTACTTTCTCCTAAGGCCCCTCACATGGGCTTGCAGGTGACCACTGTTTTACTGTGGTCACAAATGGTCTTTCCCAGGTATGCACATTCCTGTGTTCAAATTTTCTCTTAGAAGGACACCAGTCATGTTGAATTAGGACCCACACTAAGGACTTTAATTTATTTACCTCTTTAAGGATCTCCATATACAGTTATATCCTGAGGTAGTGGGCACTAGGGCTTTAACATATGAATCTTAGGGACACTATTTATTTAAAAATAAATATACAGTTTACATTTATTCTGTACTTAAGTTGTATGAGATACTTGTTATATAGTTGTTACATGCTGTTATATCTCATATATCTTGAAATACTTGTTATATACTTGTTCGATATTGTTATATCTCACACATCTTAAGTGTAGAATAAATGTAAACTGAGTATTTTAGCTCCATAGATAAGTGTTTCTAGTAGGTATATAAAATATATTTCTGTCATAATTCTGATGTTTTGAAAATAAAATGTGATGTGAATAAGGTCATTCATTAAGCAAATTTTGACTCATCAATTAGTTGAGTAGATGACTACCCACTATGAGAAAATAGGGATTAAAACATGGTTCATACTTTTAAGAAACTGAAAATAAAAGTCACTATTTTAATCATATTTACACAGCACTTGGCATTTTACAAGGTTCTTTTATACATCGTCCTACTTAATACTCAAAGAATCTTTTGAGAAAGATGTGGGCCTATGTGTTAAGGTTATATATTTGTTTCTATTGTACCTGGTTCTGGAGATGAATTAAGAAGTTTTAAAAATGTATCATTTAAAAATAGAAGTGAGACAATCTTAGAAAAGGGAACCCAAGGGTGAAAACATACGCAAAACGCATGCTGAGGAATCTGAATTCAGAGGGGAAAATGAGCACATATCTCTAACATCCCCTTTTGTCCCACATCTTTTGAAATTGGAGAAAGGTTGGAGGAGGAGAGATTGAAAGAGAGAGAGAGGATAGAGAGAGAGATCCATAAAAGTTAACATAAGTGAAACATAAGAGGACAGAAACAAACAGAGAAAACACAGTGTCAGAAAAATAAGAACAAAGAAAAATAGAGCAAAATGCACAATGGGACCTAAGGCCTGTCGTTTGGGGGTTCTTCAGGCTCAGAGTGATTGGAGTGGGGGCAGCAAATTGCTCACTTGAGTGATTAATTGGGCCGCTGCATTTACAGCGGTCGGGTTAGTGGTCTCTAAGCCTTCCTCAGCCTATGCTGTTTATTCAGGGCTGGAACTAGTTAGCGGGTCTTGTGTCAGACAGCTAGCCATTCCCAGGGCAACAGGGTGTTCTGTCCACAGCAGATAAGCAGCTGGCACATCCAGTCCAGAGGCTTATTCTGCCACTTTCCCCAAATTGCTGAGGGCAAGCTCTTGTAATTATTATCAGCATCTCAAATTGCAATCCGAGTATTCAGCAGACAAGTGTTTGAAGAAAATCGACACAATGGAAGAAAAGCACTAGAACTTGGGGGTTAAAAAAGAGAGTTAAGAGAGGAATCAGAAGATGCTTTAATGATCTCTGAGAGATCAAGGAGAATTAGCATCCTAAGCACAAAAACAGGGCTGGAAAAGTAACCTATTCAAGAACTTAAAATTCTTTAAAAAAAAAAATCCTGTGAAATTTTTAACAAATTACTGAATAGCAGAATGAGCATAATTAAAGTGAAAATTGAAGAACAGGTAAAGGAAGCTGAGAGATTTTCTGAAAATGCAGTGCAAAGGAAAAAAGAGGTGGAAAACAAGCATGAAAATATATGAAGGATAAAAGGACTCATCTAGAAGTTTCAATGAGATGAAGATGGGAAAAGAAAAAAATAATGGGGGAAAAATGTTCCATTTGACAGCCAGCAGGATGAATGAAGCAGAAAGTAACCATTTTTCAACATCCCAGAGAAAGTAAAGAATTCTAAGGATTACAAAAAAAAAAAGTTTAAAAGATAAACAGTGAGAAACAGAACAAAAAGCAAAACAAATTACCTACAAAGAAATAAAAATGTAAATGTCATCAAGGTTGTTTTCAGTAGCAACAAATATAAGAGAGCAGTAAGAGAAGAAGTTTAAAGCCAGAATATTCCCTAAACCAAATTAAGATTCCAGAGTATAATCAAATAAAATATTTTTTATCATGGAAGGAGTCAGAATTTTAATATACAGTGTTTGTCTGGAGGAAGGGCTCAAGGATATGTATCAGCAAAGCAAAACAACAACAACGTATCTCCCCCCGCCCCCTCTTTCCCCCCCAGCCCCAAAAAAGAAGAAACTACAAGTTTAGCTATGAGAATTTGCTATAGGCAAGGCTGGACATGGTGGCTCGCACCTGTCATCCCAGCATTTTTGGAGGACGGAGGTGGGTGAATCACTTGAGGTTGGGGGTTTGAGACGAGCCTGGCCAACATGCTAAAACCCTGTCTCTACTAAAAATACAAAAATTAGCCAGGTATGGTGGCCTGTGCCTATGGTACCAGCTACTCAGGAGGCTGAGACAGGAGAATCGCTTGAACGCGGGAGGCGGAAGATGCAATGAGCCAAGATCACTCCAAGGTACTCTTGGCCTCGGCAACAGAATGAGACTCTGTCTTGGCATAGGCAAAAATTTTAAAAAAGCCACAAAACCTGCTTGAAGATAAGGCTGAAAATTCATTGCTGCTAAAAATTTTATATACAAGTGGACACAAATTCTAGGTCTGAATTAGAAATAGGAGAAAAAAAAGGAATAAACACAAATAAGAAGGAAAAAAAGAAAAAATAGTTGATATGAAAAAGACTTAAAAGTAAAAAGGGAATATCATCTTGACAAAATTCATAAATTCCCAGGCAAATGTTTTGTGAAAAAACTACCACACATATGAAATTTTGATATAGGTTCTTATTTCCTTAGAGATTTGCATGTAGAAATGAAAAATATAGGGAATAACCATCAGATAGAAGCCAGGGATCAGTTACTAACACACTAAGCTCTTTTGCATACATGACCGTAACCAAGGAGCTCCTTCTGCTCCCACCACCTCCACAAAAGCTTCTATAAATTAATTTTAAGATCCATAGTAGAGAAAGGATCTTATAAAATGAACATGTTTTGAAAGGGTAATAGAAAGGAAAGCACTGATAATATTCACTGAAAAGAGGTCAAATGAATTCCTTGAGGAATTAGAGAGGTTTTACATTGAAAATCTGTAAGAGTCCTAATGTTTTTCAAGGGAGTAAATCAGAGACCTGTTTCAGTTCCTTGAGTTTTTAACTCATAGAGCATGAAGTTCTCTTAAATACGAAGTTCTTAGAATTATGAGGAAGAAAGATCTCATCAAAATAAATATTCTTATTTGACTCAAGAAATATGAAGCCTGCACAAGTGAATATCTGAAGAATAAATGAAAAAACTATTCACAAATTTTTCACATAACCACATACAGGCTCAAGTATGTTAAATTCTATAACTTGTTCAAAAAACAGATAATTATTACGTTTTGTAAGCATAAAAAATAAATATCCAATGGCATGATCATTGGATAAATTCCAGTGCTCAATACCATAAAAGAATATGCAGAAATTTTACAAGGAGACAGACCTCTATGTGTTAATATAGAGCAATGGTCAGGACACAACATAATATTAAGATAAATATTTGTGGGAAAATACAGCATTTTAATTTATAATAATTCACTATTTATATATACATGTTATTTACATATATTATTAATATAGTTATTTAATTTAAAATATATATAAATTGTAGAGGAGGGCAGGAGGTCTGTGTGTGTGTGTGTGTGTGTGTGTGTGTGTGTGTGTGTATTAAGGGGGTACATTAGAAGACTGGGAGATTTGAGACACATTAGAATTTATGTATTTCTTTATTTTGTTAATATTTTAGAATAAGGAATTTGTATTGCTTATTTTGTGATGAAAATACACTTAAATCAATAAGATAAAATTGAAATCATGCCAAAGCTTTTCATTTTCATAGAGATAAAAACAAAGACTTGGACTTACTAAGCTCTTTGCCAAGTTAGGAATCTGGACTGTCATTTGAACTCAAGTGCCAGTTTTTGAAACTCACTGCAGGTTTTGTCTCCCCACTTTAAAGTGATATATTTATTTCTAACTTTAAAATTATTTTGATGTTATTTTATGAATCCCATAAATTACATTTTTTTTGGAAATTATGATTATAAATCTACCATACAGACATCCTTCATACATAAATTGCAAAAACTCCAGAGAATGGCACAAAGAAAGATGACTCACTATTCCATCACTGAAAGATAACTAATGTTAAAATTATTAGCTGTATGCTTTCAGTCTTTTATTTGTGCTCATGTATACTATAAATATTTTTAAAAGTGAGGCCACATGTACATATATATTTATAGTTTTTACATATGATATGTACATATATACATATACATGTTTACAAAATAAAATTCACAATACACTTTTTGGATTTTTAAGCATACTTTATAAAAATAATTGCCATGCCATTCAGCAGTCTTCTAAAAGCTCCTTACATATCTCTTATTTTTTCTTTTGTATTGATGTGGCAAGACTTAGTCAATCAATTTATTATCATATGAATTTTCACAGCATGTGTATCTGAGCATTTGTTTACAGCAAACTCTACAAGTAGGTTTTCTTGGTCAGAATTCACACTTTTAAGGTTTTCGATAGATCTCAGAACTGCTGTCCAGAATGATTTTTATCATGGTCAGTTTGTAAGCAGGCTATTTTCTCTCACCCTCAGGCAACACCAGGTAATTAAAATAAATTGTATTGTCATTAGTGTTTGCAAATATGATAGATGCAAAAAATGATATCCTTCTGACTTTCAAACTCTACCAATTAGTGCTAGTTGAAATGCCTGACAGAATGTGTAATATGCAGGGCAAATCTTTACTGTAAAAAGCAAGTAGATTTCTAAACATTTAAAGAATCCACTTAGAAGTAGGTCGTTTGGGAAGAACTACTAAGTGCTAGTTTTGTTTTAGGTATAACCCAGATAACAGCTCAAGTCACTCATCCTGTCCTGTGAGATTGAAATAAAATTAGTTTCAACCTGTCTTGCTTTCCATAGGAAATATAATATTACCTCTGAGATATAATCCCAAAGGGCATGTACTTTCATGGTAACCTGGTTCTCTGATTTCCCGCTGCCTCAGAACTGTCCCCGTCACTCTCTCTGTGCCCACAGGGCTATCCTCCCATGACTGCAGTGCTGATGTAGCCTGGACCAGGCTCTGCACGCCACTCAGGTAGTTCATCGACATGTGTAACAGGGATGGTGAGGGTGTGCAGTGGAGAGTTTACACTCCAAATCTACACAGACAATGACATTTATATGAATGTATGAAATAAATGGAAATTAAATTCTCATTTTAAAAACTCATTCAGCTAGGAATTTCACATTGCCCTGGTTTTGCCTAAGGACAACATTTGGTGACGTGCGTCTCATCCCTCAATCCTTCTGTGTTTCATCCTTGTCTCTTTTTTTTTCTGTTTCTCCTTATTCCTCTCAAGCAAGTCAAACACACATCTCTTGTATGGATTAGTATTCACAATTGATTTTTCTATCTCAAAGCCATCTAGCCAGAACCCGGGTGACTTCATCTTCATAAGTAAATGTGCTCATTCAGGACTGTTATTGGACAAAGGCAATTTTTTTCCTAGATAGGAATATTATAATTAGCATTTAAAAGAACATATTCTGCCTCTTCACTGTTTCGAAGACACAAAAATGCGGGGAAGGATTTGTTATTCCAGGGGGACAAGAACTGACTCCTGTTCTCCAGGCTTTCCAAATAGAACATCTCTTTCTGGCCTCATGTAGGACCCAGATATTCTTGCAGGCCTTTTGCCACCTGCTGACTTTCATCACCATCTCTGATCCTGGGCTGTCCAAATCTAGGAGGAAATTTAAAAGACGGAATATACAGGGGAATATACTTCACTCAAGAACCGTGGGTGAAATCTGGCACACCCATGCCATTCTTGCTGGATCTTCAAGTCCCTACACTTTGCTATCTCATGTACAGAGTCCTGGTCATTACTGACCATGTTCTGTTACTGCTCTTAAGTCATTATGATGCCAGGAAATTTCTATGCCAAAGCAGTATGTGTTGAGTTCATCCAACTTGCATCCGGTCTTTGTCCCATTTAGCATACAGAATAAATATATATTATTTAGGATACTTTCTATTTCTTTCTTTCTTTCTTTTTATCTCTTTCTTTCTTTCTTTCTTCTTTCTTTCTTTCTCTTTCTTTCTTTCTTCTTTCTTTCTTTCTCTTTCTTTCTTTCTTCTTTCTTTCTTTTCTTTCCTTCTTTCCTTCTTTTTTTGGATTCTTGCTCTTTAGTGGCAGACATCCAGCCCAAATTACCTTAAGGAAAAAGAGAGTGGGAAGCCCAGTAGTAGGACTCACTTCAGATATCCTCTTTCTCTCTCTCTTTTTGTCTCTGTCTATCTGTCTCTCTGTGTGTGTTTGTGTCTCTCTCTGTCTGTCTCTCTCAGATCTGTATAAGGAATACAAGAGACTGAGCAGTAGAGTGCAAGAGACGACCGCCACAGAGATTCAGGCAGCACGGCATCATGGAGTTCTGATTTGGCAGTTAGTACAATGGGTTTTAGTTCAAACTTTACCCCAAGATAGTTGTATGTCCAATGATGGATCTTCCTAAAACTTGAATTCCTCGTCAATACAGTAGTTCACAATGAACTATATTAAAATTACCTGCGGCTTTTTGAAAAGCAGGTGCTTGAGCTGTTTGGCAAATCCACCGAATCCCAGTCTCAGAGGAAAAAGTTACAGATTCCATGCACAACGAGATGATGCCAATGTGCTATCAAATTTGAAAGACACAGAAATAGTCCATTTTTTGGGAAGTTTTTCCCAGATTTAAATTGTATGACACTAGGAAGTTGTAGGAGGGCCAGATCTACCTACATACTATTTTGTAAGTTCATCATAAAAAAGACGACATCATTATAAATGGTTATGAAAGAACCCTATGTCCCAACTAGATTGTACATTTTTCTGAGATGAAATCAAATGGAAATGTTGAAAGCTCAGAGAAAAACCTTTTTCAAATAAGCAGGGAATATGACATGCATGCACTCTTCATATACAACCAACACAAAGATGAAACAAGAACTTGTAGAAGAAGGAGAAGAATAAATAGTAAAGGGTAAATTAATGGTATATAGAACTTCTGGTAAGCCAACATGGGAATTTTGGTGACAGGATACAAGATGGATGCAGGAAAAATTCACATAACTTACTTGGTAAACAGGGAGAACCAAGATAGGCCTCAACACTCAGAATGGTGGTCATGATCCTTCTCAGTGCAGCAAGATCTTTGATGCCTTGTATACTTAGCTTAATAACTACACTTTAAAGGCAATCATCTAGGTTATCTTAAGGTAAAAGTCAAAACATCTTATGCCCAGCCTGTGTATTTGGTGAAAGAATCCCACAATACCTTTGATCATGAATGAGTTTATCCATTTTAGGAGGGGCAAAAACAAGAAAACAAAACAAAACCTTATCCTATATGAAAGCTGAGACTTTGTATTAGTAAAGGCTCTTTTACTTAACAGGCACCAATCATACAATGGAAATGAACTTAGGCAAAAATAAAAGTAGGGAGTATGTGGTTCACATAATTGGAATTCTAAAGACCTGTTTCAGACTCATCTGGGTCCAGGGCTCAAATGCTCTCATCAAGACATTGTTTCCCTCTCTTGGTTCTACTAACCTCATCTTGGCTTCATTCTGTTGTAAGCTTTCTCTATTTGACAGCCAAATGGTGGTTGGCAACTAAAATAGCAATTATTATTACTGAAGTAATAAGATTGAGAATCATTTACTAAGTATCTACTCTATACTAATGTTCTACATATATTACCTTTTTAATCCTCACAGTAGTTCTGTGAGACAGGTTCTATTATTTTTCCATCTTAAGTTTTTTAAAGACAGGGTCTCACTCTATTGTCCAGGCTGGAGTGCAGTGGCCTGAACATGGCTCACTGCAGCCTCTACTTCCCTGGTTCAAGCGATCCTCTCACCTCAGCCTCCCAAATAGCTGGGTCTACAGGCATGTGCCACCACACCCAGCTAATATTTTTTTAAAGTAGAGATGAGGTCTTGCTATGTTGCTCCAGCTGGTAACTCCTGGGCTCAAGTGATCCTCTTACCTCAGCCTCCTAAAGTACTAGGATTACAGGTATGAGCCACCTAGCTTGGCCTATTTCCCTATTTTAGAAGTGGGAAGACTAAGTCACAGAGAAGTTTAGTACTTTACCAGAAGTCATACAGCTAGTGAGTGGTGGAACCAGTATTCTAATCTAGGCTGTCTGGCACCAGAGCCCTGGTTGGGCCTGGATCACTTGCTCTTGGCTTAAGGGGAAGACTGGGTACACTGAATGTTATAACTCAACATAGTTATTATAAAAATAGGGACTGAGGAGATGGTTTCTTCAAAGGAAAGATGATGGAGAAAAAAAAAGACTAAGACATATTTTTTCTTCCCATAATTAAAAAATATATCTAGTAGAAAAATATATTTGGTTGAAAGACTAACATAAGAGTTAATTAAAATTATTCTAGAATTCAGGGAGGACTGTAAGACAAATTAATTTTGGTGGGAGGAAGTGTAGTAGTCAGTGAGATTGTTAGAATAAAAGAAGCATCAAAAGTAGGAAACTAAATTCACTTGAGGAACGCGATTTGTTTTTTCTACCTCTTAGCAGTTCAGATAAGTTTTTGGACTCCTTGATTTACACATGGAACAAATGCATAGATGTTTAAGTCTTCAGCAAGGCAGAATAGAGCTGAAAGATGAAGGAAAGTGAGAAATAATTTGAACATATTAGTCTTGGTGTTTAACCAAACACACACACAGTCAATTCTCTCTCTGTCTCTCTGTCTCTCTCTCTCTCTCTCTCTCTCTCTCTCTCTCTCTCTCTCTCTCTCACACACACACACACACACACACACACACATACACACATGCACACGTTTTTTTTTTGGTAGGAGCATCAGAGGGGTTGTTTCTTTATAGAAGAATCAAGACTGATGGTATCTTTTGGATGATGCATTTCTTTTCCTCCAGAAAAGCCAATATTTCTTTATCCCCTGTGCCCAGACTGTTTGTCGCTGTTGCTGTGGTTGTTGTTCTTCGATTCTGAATAACACCAAAACTCACCTGAAAACAGTAACAGGATACAGAAACAAAACAAAACAAAAAAACCCAACTGGAGTAGAGCTATGTGACTCAGCATCAGATAGAGTGGAGTGGACACTTTTCTTCAATGTCCGTGCTTTACCATTCTTATCTGGCTTCCATAGCAGAGGTCAACCTGTCATTGTTGTGGTAGTCAACTTTTTATGTAGGACACAGACGACAAGAACAATCATTTTTACTTTCACCACTAAGCAATATTTTGGAATAAGATATAAAGGATGGCCATAAAGAAAAATGTAAACCCTTCTCTCTCCAACAGCATGTTGCACTTATTGGTGCAATATACTAGATGGAGGATTTTTATTTCCTAAAAATATTTTCGTATGATTTTCCATTACTCTTTAAATATTTTAGATGGGATTCAATAGAGGATGGTGGCAATGAATGAAATGGCCTAAAGTGGAGTACTTTTTGTTAGCATGTTGAAGGAATGTTTTCTCTCAGAAATTCATCACCCGCTGGGTGTGGTGACTCATACCTGCAATCCCAACACTTTGGGAGGCTAAGGCAGGAAAATTGCTTGAGCTCAGGAGTTCAAGACCAGCCTGGGCAACATAGTAGGACCTCATCTCTTCAAAAAATTAAAAAATTTTTTGGGCATGTGGCCCATGCCTGTAGTCCTAACTACTTGAGAGGCTGAGGCAGAAGGCTCTCTTGAGCCTAGGAGGTCAAGGCTGTAGTAAGCCATGATGGCACCACTGCATGCCAGTCTGGGCAATGGGGTAAGACCTTGACTCAAAAAATAAATAAATCCGTTACTCTTTTAAACTGTACTAGAACTATCTATATAGAATATATATTTTTAAAAGTGAATATATTCATCTCATAAATAATATGGGAAGATATATCAGTGTGATTTATCCTTCATTAATCCCGCCATTCCAATACTATGTACTGTTACCTAATTGAGGAATTGAGGATGATTACACTAAACCCAGTTCAATAAGGAACTTTTCCCTCTCTCAGGGTCTTTTTTCTTATCATTGCAATGCTGCCAACATAAGAGACGGCATACTTTAAAAGGATTAAGAATAGTGTTTAAGATCAGCTTGAGTCTTCTCAAAGAAAATAAAATCTGACTGGGCAAATGTACAAATAATAGATTTAAGTATTTTTTTTTGAAAGAAAGAAAAAGAGAGGAAAGAAAGTGAGAGTGAAAGAAAGAAAAAAAAGAATGCAAGAGAGAAAGAAACAGGAAGAGAAAGAGGGAAAGAGAACGGGATTCTTGTTCTATTGCCCAGGCTAGAATGCAGTCTAAAAATGGGTATTAAAAACCTCTTTTATGCCAATAATTGTGCTTAACAATGGAGACAGGAAGGAATAAGAGATGAAAAAAACAAACAAGCAGCCAGCCAATATTTTATTTAAACCTGTGAAATGCTATACAATTGCTGAGGAGTGATTTACTTCCAATTATGTGGTCACTTTTAAAATAGATGTAATGTGATACTGAGAAAAATGTATGTTTTGTGGATTTGGGGTGGAGAGTTCTGTAAATATTTGTTAAGTTTACTTGATCCAGGTCTGAGTTCAAGTCCTAGATATCCTTGTTAATTTTCTATCTCGTTGATCTGTCTAATATTGGCAGTATAGTGTTAAAGTCTCCCACTATTATTGTGTGCGAGTCTAAGTCTCTTTGTAAGTCATTAAGAACCTGCCTTATGTATCTGGGTGTTCCTGTATTGGGTG
>CAUYLG010039186.1:0-40961 GCA_963573385.1 Cacajao melanocephalus | reverse complement strand
GCCCGGCTAATTTTTTGGTATTTTTAGTAGAGACGGGGTTTCACCGTGTTGGCCAGGATGGTCTCGATCTCTTGACCTCGTGATCCGCCCACCTCGGCCTCCCAAAGTGCTGGGATTACAGGCGTGAGCCACCGCGCCCGGCCGGTCAAAACACTTTTAAGTAACCATACTAAATGCTCTTTTAATTTTCCACAGGCAAAGTATTCAGGCTGTGAAGCAGCATGACTTTGAATACTCTTCATGAGTCACTTGTTTTCAGATCATTCTTTCATTAACCTCTTCTTCTTCATTCATTCATTCATTGACTCAACCAACATTCACTGAAAACCAACTGACTGCCAAGCATAAAGAAACTGAGTAATGGTGGTCCCTATATGAAAGAGGAAACATCTTTCTATAAGCCAATTCCCTGGAGAAAACATCAGCTGGAGAAGGTAGTTCTCCCCAAAGACTTGAAACTGGAACGGCCCTAGCGACTACACAGAACTCCAGTCCCAGCCACAGAAAAACTTACTTTAGGAGTCAAGACCTGTAAAACTCATATTGTAAGACAAAGGCCTTGTTTTCATGCTACACAGCTTACTGAATAAACTCCATCTAACACTGCTATTCAGTTAGCTTATCTTTAGGACACCAAACTTTATAGAACTAACTGGGTTTTTATGGGTTAATGAAATTCTGTGTGGTCTTCCTTGGGCTAGTGATATATGAGCATCACTTGGAGGTTCAAATGGTTTAAGAATGAGATTTGCCAAAACTCAAGGTTCATTAATCCACTTTAATATTCTAAACATAAAGTAATAGATACTTCTACTCACAATTGGATTTCCTGAACTCAAATGTGATATAATCTTGAAAAAAATTATACAAAATAGGCATGAATTTTCATGAAATATATACAAGCTGAAAGAAAGCTATGTATTTGGGGGAAAAAACATGAAAAAAGTAACAATAATATTCCTAAAGGCAACATATAACTATTGTTTTACTAAGTATTTAGCATTTAAAAATAGGCAAAGGTAGCATGGACAGAAATTATTCTGATTTTAATAAAACTTTAACTTTTCTTAAGAGAACAGTTTTTAGACACTAAGTAATTAAGGAATAAAGAAATAAAAAAGAGGTAAGATAAATAATTGATCCAAAAGTACTATAAGGACTGTGACTTTGCTGATTAAAAGTAAAGAACTTATTATAAATTCTATGCTAGTAAACACAAATTCTATCTGATAAAAATATCAAAACAGAAACAAATAGTATTTATAAGGTCTGCTATGAGGCAAGCATGAATAAATAAAAATTATTTTATGGTATTTCATATTATTTAAAGAAAACTTTATTTTGCTTTGCACCCTATTTTAAATTTTAACTATAAAAATGGTATATTTACTGAGCTGAAATTAGCACAAATAACTAACACTTTTTTCTTTAATTTTTGAGTAGAAAATAGCAATACACATTTCCATTTCTGGCAAAGATATAACAGTCTGGACAAAAAGGCATAAAGCAAATATACAGGTTTAATGGATCACCTATGTATAACTATATTCTTTACTTAAAAAGTAATTCATTTTGGCTGGGTGCAGTGGCTCACACCTATAATCCCAGCACTTTGGAGGCCGAGGCAGGTGGATTACGAGGTCAAGAGATCGAGACCATCCTGGTCAACATGGTGAAACCCCGTCTCTACTAAAAATACAAAAATTAGCTGGGCATGGTGGCACGCGCCTGTAGTCCCAGCTACTTGGGAGGCTGAGGCAGGAGAATTGCTTGAACCCAGGAGGTGGAGGTTGCGGTGAGCCGAGATCGCGCCATTGCACTCCAGCCTGGGTAACGAGCGAAACTCCGTCTTAAAAAAAAAAAAAAAAAAAGCTATTCAAAAAATACTTTGGAAAAAAATGCTGGGGAGAGTATCAGCTTCAGATTGCACATTGGTTTTTATCAGGAAGAGCTGAGACTTGGTGATGTTATCTGTAAAATGGGGCTAAAAACATGTCACAGGATTGCTGTGATTGATCATTTAACTTCATCCTCACTAAAGCAAGGCAGATACAAGGATTGCCCTGTTGGCAGAAATAGACACGGAGGGACAGAGACGTTGATCAGGCTGCCTGCCCACAGTCACACGGCCAGAAGTGGTGGCACTGAACGACTTCCTTCAGGTGGTCTGAGGCCGGGTCCCAGCTCTTAGCTATCACTCCATGGTTCTGTGCTGAGACAACGGATGTAGAAAGTGCCTGGTGCACAGTAGGTGCTTAGGAAGTTAGAGTTCCTTTTTTTTTTTTGAGACAATGTCTCACTCTATTGCCCAGGCTGGAGTGCAATGGCATGATCTCAGGTCAGTGCAACCTCTGCCTCCCGGGTTCAAGCAAGTCTGCCTCAGACTCCCGAGTAGCTGGGATTACAGGCATGCGCCACCACACCTGGCTAATTTTGTATTGTTAGTAGAGACGGGATTTCTCCATGTTGATCAGGCTGGTCTCGAACTTCCAAACTCAGGTGATCCGCCTCCCAAAGTGCTGGGATTACAGGCGCGAGCCACCGTGCCCAGCATTAGAGTTCCTTTTTATCTTCAGTAGGCATTTGCAAGTGTAGCCTCCCACAGTGCTTTTACTTGAACCTTTCCCCTTACTGGGCAAAAAAATGTTTGCTGCCCTGTGCAACCTGCCTAGCTATTGACTTCTCTTTTTTCTCCTTCTCTCCTATGACCCATCATAGAGTGTGGATTGAGGCTCAGCATAGATTGAAGGGCAGGGGCAGGAGGAAGATGAGCTGTAAAGGGATAGGCCTGAGATGCCGAGGGCTTGAAGGTAGGGTGGAAGGTGGGGGTGGGAAGTTTGAGAGTTGGAGGACCTTGGGGCAAGCCTTTTCCCTCTCTGGGCTCATTCCTTCCTTCTAGTGCCACTTACTGAGTGCCTGCTGCGTCCACCATTCTAGGCATGGGGCACAGACAAGATCTCTGTTCTCCTGGAGCGCATAATTTGGTTGGAGGCGTTGGTGATGGACGGAGAGTGAGGGGTGCTGGTTTCCATGGCTGCTTGAAGAAGGACTTGCTGAGGAGGTGGCGTTTTGGACAGGCCATGAAAAGGTCCAGGCAGAGTGCGTTTGGAGGAGGAAATAAATATGTAAAGTCTCTAGGGGAGAGTCAGTTTCGAGAATGTGAGGGGGCAGTGAGTCCAGAGGGGTTGGTGTGCTGTGGCTGAGTTTGAATTTTATTCTGAGTGTCCTGGGAAGTAGGTGGATGGTTTTTTCCACCAGGGTCCTTTATGATTATTTTATTCTTTGTGATGATCCTACTTAAAAAAAAAAATGCTATTCACCAAAAAGGTGTGTTTATGAAACAATAGAATGTACAACCTTGAAGCACTTTAGGCTTTTAAAGTACAGGGAAATAATTATGGTCACAGTGAATATATCCTTGAGGGCTGCCCCCCTCCCCAGTTGACACGGTCAGCTAAACCTTTAAGGCCTCTTCTGTTTCAAACCTTTATTCTTCCCAAAGCTGCTTGATGTGAGATTTAAAAAATTTACTGCCACCTACTGATAGAAAGAAGATGATTTTTTTTTTTTTGAGACGGAGTCTTGTTCTGTCACCCAGGCTGGAGTGCAGTGGCACAATTGTGGCTCACTGCAACCTCCACCTCCCGGGTTCAAGCAATTCTCCTGCCTCAGCCTCCTGAGTAGGTGGGATTACAGGCATGCACCACCACCACGCCCAGCTAATTTTTTTTTTTTTTTGGATTTTTAGTAGAGATGGGGTTTCACCATGTTGGTCAGGCTGGTCTCGAACTCCTGACCTTGTGATCTGCCTGCCTCGGCTTCCCAAAGTGTTGGGATTACAGGCGTGAGCCCCCGCGCCCGGCTGAAGATGAATTTTTGTGCAATGAAAATCTCAAACCCAGTGGATATCCTCTGCTGTACATCTGGTTTCCACTGTGCTGTCAGGATTGGGAAATGGGTCTGGGGGTGGGCTGTGCTGGTCTTGGTATCCACCCCTGACCTCCCTTTTATGGACCCGACAATCTTGTCTCTGCTTCTGTGTCCTCCTGCTTCAACTCATCACACAGTGGCTGGAGGGAAGTGCTGACCTGGGGAGTTGCTCCGGGGAGGGGGCCTGAGGTCGGGGGAATGTGTCTGGGGTGAAACACTGGGCACTGGGAGCCAGCAGCCACCGGCCACCACATAACGTGGTTAATCCTTTGTAACTGACCTGAGGTTGCAATGATTCCCTGTGTTTAATGTCCCAAGACGCCCTAACCCTGACCAGCAGACCTTTGCTTAATGTGCTTCTTACCACCCCACCCCCATTATTAAATCCTCAACGGCCTTATTTCTGATTTGCATTTTCCATGGCTGAATGAATCTGCTGACTTCCGTTTTCTTTTTCTGTTTCAGATCCTGTGCGCAGGTGACTGTGAGTACCCTTTTCCTCTCCATTCTTGTGTTGTTCGCTACTGCCCCCTAATGGACACAGAGCAACATTAACAGCAATGTCAAAATGCTAACTTAGCAAAACCTGCTCGGTTTCCAATTTTTCTTTAGGAGTGAGGGTGAAAACAACAGATGAAAGAAAAAAAATTAATTAATTGTCCAATCATGACGAAAATTTATATTTTCTGTAATTTTTTTCTAGCCTGATTTGTGGGCGATTTAACTTAGTTGAAATTGTAATACAGTGTTTTCATGTTGCTTATGTGCTGTTATACTTTATTTTCTTGTGTTGTTACATTGCCCTTTTGTTGCTACATTGCTACATTTAAAAAGTGGTGTGCAAGGTTGGCATAACCTTTGGAAAATGAGACCTGGACTCCTGCACGTTTTGCTTTCATGTATAAGGCTGAGTCCCAACTGCTGACTAGTGCTGGTTCGTTCCCTGGTCTGTAGTAAAATGAGAAAAATAAGGATATGACTAGAAGTTTTGTTGTTGTTGTTGTTTGTTTTTGAGATGGAATCTCGCTCTGTTGCCAGGCTGGAGTGCAGTGGCGCGATCTTGGCTCACTGCAACCTCTGCCTCTCAGGTTCAAGCGATTCTCCTGCCTCAGCCTCCCAAGTAGCTGGGACTACAGGTGTGTGCCACCACACCTGGCTAATTCTTTTGTATTTTTAGTAGAGACAGAGTTCACTGTGTTAGCCAGGATGGTTTCGATCTCCTGACCTCGTGATCTGCCCGCCTCTGCCTCCCGAAGTGCTGAGATTACAGGCGACTAGAAGTTTTTAAAGGAAACTTAAATATATTCAGTTGAAAGCTCCATCCATTCTGGGATTATGTCCTTACTAAGTTTTTGGTCATAAAACATTATATAAGAATTGAAGGCTGGGCGCGGTGGCTCACGCCTGTAATTTTTGTACAATGAAAACAGCTGCAGGAAACAGAAATCATGAGCTATTTTAACTGAAAGGATCTACCCTGGGAAGTGAGAGTTTACAGAGTCATTGGGAGGGCTGCTGTGTTAGTTTGCTATAATAAGACCAAGGTCTTGGGGGTTAGGACTTCAACATATGAATTTGGGGGTAGGGAAGCATAATTCAGCTCATAGCAGCTGGGGAGGAGGCTTTAGGCCTGGCCCTGAGAAATGACTTCCAGTCTAAGGCTGCAGAACTGACCCCCTGGAGAGTCACCACCTTGGTCACAGACAGAAGAGGGAGGAATCAGGAAGTCTCTGCTGTAGTTGCTGGATCTAGGGGTGCATGTTCTGAGCTGCGATCCTGGGATCAGGAAGCTGCAGCCATCCCCACGGTGTTGGTTCTAGAGTGAGGCAGCGTGAGCTCCAGTCATCGCATCCATGCTCTGGCCGTAAGGAGGAGGAAGGGCAGAAGGTTGAGCTCCGCCCTTTAAGGACACTTCCTAGAAGTCACCTAGTACCTCTGCTCACACTTTGTTGACCAAAACTTAGTCGCATGCAACATCTAGCTGCATGGGAGGCTGGGAAATGTGGTCTTTGTTCCCAACAGCCATGCACACACAGGGCTGGAATCTCTGGGAGCATGATAAAGGGAAAATGAAGAATGGATTTTGGGTGTCAAGAGTGGCCTCTGCTGTCCCTCCCTGAACAGAGGCTCTGGGAGGCTAGTAATACATTCAAGGCAGCCAGTGTGGCCAAGGTTCTGCTCCAGAGCCTGTGCCCTTGACTATAGGAGCTCACGCCTCCTCTCATTTCCTGTGAATGTCTGTGTGCAGTGTAAGCATGGAGCTTCTGCACTCTCGAGGACGAGTGCTGTCCCTGTGGCCAGAAACAGCAGTTTCCAATGGGCATATGTTGTAGGTGATGATATGAGGAAGAGAAAGAGAGGGATCAGGTTTCCTAAGTGTGTGTTTAATTTCAGTGTAAATATTTTGTGAGGTGGGGCACCCCCATCTTCTGAAAAGTATATATATATATGTGTATATATGTGTATGTATATATATATGTACTTTTATATATAAATATACATATATACTTTTATATACAAATATACATATATACATATACATATATACTTTTATTTTTTTTTTATGATGGAGTCTTGCTCTTGTTGCCTGAGCTGGAGTGCAGTGGAGCCATCTCAGCTCACTGCAACTCTGCCTCCTGGGTTCAAGTGATTCTCCTGCCTCAGCCTCCAAAGTAGCTGGGATTATGGGCACCTGCCACCATGCCCGGCTAAGTTTTGTATTTTTAGTAGAGATGGGGTTTTGCCATGTTGGCCAGGCTGATCTTGAACTCCTGACCTCAGGTGATCCACCCGCCTCAGCCTCCCACAGTGCTGGGATTACAGGCATGATCCATCAGGCCTGGGCAAAAAATATATTTTTAATCTGATTGTTTACTGTCTTTGCATAGCCACTGGTACAGGGGCTTCAAATGTTACCACAGGGGAAAGTGGCGGAGCTCAGAGCAGCAATGAAGGAGCACTTCCCAGTGAGGGTGGCTCTGGAGCCAACGATAGTTCAAGAACATCTGAACAAGAATCTAGTGAGACTGACGGAATGTCTCAGAAAACTTCCAGTAGCCCTGGTAAGCAAATAGGCTTTTCTGCCAGTCATTTTTCTTAAAGGAAATCAGTATAATTTATAAATGTTCCAAATATTGTTCTTTTAATTACCTGAGAAAATCTTTAAAACAATTTTATATGATAGTAATGCATATTCATTATATAAAATATAGACAACCAAGAAGAAAAGAAAAACAAGTAAACCATTAACTGGAGATGACCACTGATTACTTGATATATGATGCTCACAATTTTAAGATACATACGTGTGTGCGCGCATATGTATATATGTTATATATAAATTTTATTTTGTTTTACAAATTCTGAGGTCATCCTGCATGTGTAATTTCTTACCAATATATTACGAATATTCTTCCCTGTTAGTATATATGTTTCAATAGAACAGTTTTAATACCTGCCTGTCATTCTGTTGTCTAAATCAGGTAGACAAATAATAATGGTCCATGGGCCAAATCTGGCTCACTTTC
Source organism: Cacajao melanocephalus (assembly GCA_963573385.1). Taxonomy (NCBI): domain Eukaryota; kingdom Metazoa; phylum Chordata; class Mammalia; order Primates; family Pitheciidae; genus Cacajao; species Cacajao melanocephalus. Next base: position 33,504 of record CAUYLG010039186.1, on the reverse strand, counting down.
TGTGGTTTTTTTTTTATGTTTTTTTTTTGTTTTTTTTTGAGATGAAGTCTCACTGTCATCTAAGCTGGAGTGCAGTGGCGCGATCTTGGCTCGCTGCAACCTCCGCCGTCTGGGTTCAAGTGATTCTTCTGCCTCAGCCTCCTGAGTAGCTGGGATTATAGGGGCGTTCACGCCCCGCTAATTTTTGTAGTTTTAGTAGAGATGGGGTTTCACTATATTGGCCAGGATGGTCTCCATATCCTGACCTCAGGTCATACACTGCCTCGGCCTCCCAAAGTGCTGGGATTACAGGCATTCGCCACCGTGCCCGGCCCACTTCTTGTTTTTGTAAGTAAAGTTTGATTGAGTCTGCCTATGGCTGTTCTCAGGCTAGAATTGAGTAGTAGCAATGGAGAGTATATGGCTTGTAAAGGCTGAAGTATTTATTCTCTGTCCTTTACAGAAGAACATTGCCGACACCTGGGTTAGATCAGTGATTCTAAAACCGTGGTTCAGAGATCTCTAGGGGTCTCCTGGATTCTTTCAATGTATTTCTGGGTATTATTATCATAATACTATTAACATGTTATTTGGCTTATTTACTCTCATTTTATCATGAGTATAGAGTGGAATTTTCCAGATCTATATGACATGGGATGACATTGTCACTCTAACAGCTGATGGAATGTATGCTTTCACATTGTTATGTTTAAAAAACTTAATCTTTTTTATTTCTAATATAGTATGGTAAGTATTAATATAACCCATATAAACAAAAATTCTCCAAGAGCCTTGATAATTTTTTAAGAAGTGAAAAGGGTCCTGAGACCACAGTGTTTAAGAATTACTTGTCTAGAAGAATTGTAAATTATTTGACTACTTCCCTGTTGTTGGGAAGGTAGATTATTGACAATTTTTCATAAAAACATTATGATGCAATAGTCTTGTTCTAGAACTATTGATAAAATCATTTCATGTAAACAGTTTAAATAAATCACTGAATTATTTCTAGGCTAATATGAGAAACTTCTAGAAATTCCTAGGGGGCAGGGCATGATGACTCATGCCTGTAATCCCACAACTTTGGGAGGCTAAGGCAGATGGATCAACTGAGGTCAGGAGTTCAAGTAGTCTGGCCAACATGGTGAAGCCCCATCTCTCTTAAAAATACAAAAATTAGCTGGGTGTGGTGGTGTACACCTGTAATCCCAGCTACTTGGGAGGCTGAGGCAAGAGAATCACTTGAACCTGGGTGGCAGAGGTTGCAGTGAGCGGTGATTGCACTACTGCACCCCAGCCTGGATGACAGAGTGACTCCATCTTAAAAAAAAAAAATCCCTAGGGAACTAATGTTAATTGTTTTTATAAAAATTTGGGCTTAGGGCCCTCTTTAGCACTTCAGTGGCCATTGTAGTCCTAGAGGTTGGGACCATATCAGACGGTCTGTCCAGAAATCTTTGGACAGGCTTACTGTTGAAGGGCATTTCCAGAGGAAGCCAATCTACAATGACTGGAATAAGAACCTACTTCAAATATGCAGACATCAATGCAGAGTCACAAGGATCAAGAACAATGATGTTACCAGAGAGACAAAGTAAAGTGCAAATGATTGACCGTAAAGAGATGGGAGATGTATGAACTATCTGATAGAGAATTCAAAATACATGTTTTAAGGGAGCCTAGGAAACTTTAAGAAAATACAGAGAAACAATTTTTAAAAATGAGGAAAACAATATGTGATTAGATTGAGACATTCAACAGAGAAGCAAACACAAATTCCAGAGCTAAAAAATACTATGAACAAAATGAAAAATATAATAGAGAGCATCAAGAGTGGAACTGATCAAGTAGAAGAAACAATCTTTGAACTTGAAGACAAATTATTTGAAAACATACTGTTGGAGGAGGAAAAAGAAAAAAATGAACAAAAAGAAATGAAGAATTATTATAGGATTTATGGGACAACATCAAAAGAGATGGTATTTGAATCATTGGAGTTCATCTAGGGGGAGAGAAAGATAAAGGGTAGAAAGCTTATTTAAAGAAATAGTAGCAGAAAACTCTCCAAAGCTAGAGAAAGATATAAATATCCAGGTATAGGAAGGCCAAAGGACTCCAATCAGAGTCAATTTGAACAAGACTACTCCAGAACATAATCACACTGTCAAACATCACACACAATGGGGATTTGGAAAGCAAAAAGAGAAAAGAAGCAAATAACATGTAAGGGACCTCCACTTCAGCTAGCAGCAGATTTCTTAGCAGAAACTTACAGGCCAGGAGAGAGTGGAATAATAATATTTACAGTGCTGGAGGAAAACAACCTGCCAACCAAGATTACTATATCCAGCAGAACTGGCCATCAAAAATAAAGGTGAGATAAAGACTTTCCCAGAGGATCAAAAACTGAGAGAGTTTATCACCACTAGACAAGTCTTACAAGAAATGCTAAAGAGAGTTTTTAAGCTGGAAGAAAAGGACACTAATGATTAATTGAAAATATATGAAAGGATAAGACTCACTAGTGAAATAAATACACAATCAAATTCAGAATACACAAATACTGTAATGGTCATACATATCTTTAGTATGAAAGTTAAAAGATAATACTTAAAAAATAATAACTACAATAACTTGCAGGGGGGATATGCAATATAAAAGATGTAAATGGTGACATGAAGATGTAAATGGTGACCACAAAGAAGAACTTTTAGTAGATACACAAAAAATACAAAGCAAGGAATCAAAATATACTACTAGAGAATATCACTTAACCTCAAAGGAAGACAATAAGATAGGAAAAAAGGAACAAAGAGTCTAGAAAACAACTAAATGGCAGTAGTAAGTTCTTACCAATCAATAATAACCTTGAAAGTAAAGGGTTTAAATTCTCTAATCAAAAGACACAGAGTGGGTGAATGGGTCAAAAAAAACAAAAAAAAAAAACAAAAAAAACAAACCTCAATAATATACTGTCTTCAAGAGATTCACTTCACCTGCAAGGACATGGATAGACTGAAAGTGAAGGGATGGAAAAAGATACTCCATGCTAATGGAAATCAAAAGAGAGCCAGGAGTAGCTATACTTACATCAGATAAAATAGACTTTAAGTTCAAAACTTAGAAACAAGACAAAAACATCATTTTATAATGAACGACAAAGGGATCAATTCATCAAGAGGTCTTAACAATTATAAATATAAGTATATGAAGCAAATATTAATGGATCTGAAAGGAGAGATTGACTGCAATACGTTAATAGAAGAGGACTTCCAACACCTTACTTCCAGCAATGGACAGATGATCCAGACAGGAAATCAGTAAGGAAACATCAGATTTAAACTATAGTTTAGACCAAATGGATATATCAGACATATACAGAACATTCCATCCCACAACTACAGAATACACACTTTTCAATTGGACCTGGAATGTTCTCTGTGTTGACTGTATGTTAGACCACAAAACAAGTCTTAACAGATTTACGAAGTCTGAAGTCATATCAAGTATCTTTTCTGATGATGGCATCAAAGTAGAAATAAATAACAGGAGGAACTTCAGAAAATTCACAGCTACATGGAAATTAAACAACATACTCCTGAATAAATAATGGGTTGATGATAAAATTGAAAGGGAAACTAAAAAATATCTCGAGACAAACATCACTTCTTAAGCAATTTTGTTAACATATTTCTTCTTCTTTAAAATGGTGCCATAACCTCTTTCATGAAAGTGCTGTGGGGCATAAATTAGAAAATGCTTGTACAGCCCCTGGTATAGCATCTGGGACATGGTCAGCTCCCCAGTAGGGGTGATGCTGATCTTGCCATCTCTGCCACAGTAACTATTGAATAATCTCTTAATTATTTTGTCAAAGATGCTCCTGAACAATCAATGAGTCAGTGAGGAAATTAAAAGGGAAATTAAAAAATTTCTTGAAGCAAATGAAAATGGAAACACAATGTACCAGAGCCTGTGGGATACACCAAAAGCAGCCCTTCCAAGAAAGTTGATAGCAGTAAACTCCTACATCGAAAAAGAAAGCTTGTTGGGCACAGTGGCTCACACCTGTAATCCCGGAACTTTGGGAGGCCGAGGCAGGCGGATCACTTGAGGCCAGGAGTTTGAGACCAGCCTGGTCAACATGGAGAAATTCTGTCTCTACTAAAAATACGAAAATTAGTTAGGCGTGGTGGCACACACCTGTAGTCCCAGCTACTAGGGAGTCCAAGGGAGGAGAATTGCTTGAACCCAGGAGGCGGAGGTTACAGTGAGCCAAGATCATGCCACTGTACTCCAGCCTGGGCAACAGAGCAAGACTCCGTCTCAAAAACAAACAAACAGCAACAACAACAAAAAAACCAGAAAGCTCACACCTCCATCCTGGATATTGAGACCCTGTTTAAAAACAACAAAAACAGGCCAGGCGCGGTGGCTCACACCTGTAATCCCAGCACTTTGGGAGGCCGAGGCAGGTGGATCACAAAGTCAGGAGTTTGAGACTAGCCCCAGCCTGGCCAAGATGTTGAAACCCCGTCTCTACTAAAAATACAAAAATTAGCTGGGCGCGGTGGCACGCGCCTGTAATCCCAGCTACTCAGGAGGCTGAGGCAGGAGAATCACTTGAACCTGGGAGGTGGAGGTTGCAGTGAGCCGGGATCACGCCACTGCACTCCAGCTTGGCGATGGAGCGAGACTCTGTCTCAAAAAAAACAAAAAACAAAAAACAAAAACAAAAACAAAACAAAACGCTCAAATAGGCAACCTAATGTGGCACATTAAGGAACTAGAAAAACAAGAACAAACTAATCTCCAAATTAATAAAAGGAACAAAATAATAAAGATCAAAGCTGAAATAGGCACTAAAAAAGATCAATAAACTAAGTTGATTTTTTTTTGACAAGGCTTTAGGTAGACTAAGAAAAAAGAGAGATGACTCAAATAAAGAAAATCAGAAATGAGAGACATTATAAACTGATACTTTAGAAATACAAAGGAACAACAAATTGGATAACCTAGAAGAAATGGACAAATTCCTTGGCATATACAGTTTACTAAGATTGAATTATGAAGAAATAGAAAATCTGAATAATCTAATAATGAGTTAGGAGATTGAATCAGTAATGGAACATCTCCCATTTCTATTTATTATCATTTTAAGAGGCAGGGTCTCCCTCTGTCACCCAGGCTGGAGTGCAGTGGTGTGATCATAGATCACTGTAAGTTGAACTCCTGGGCTGAAATGATCCTTCTGCCTTAGCCTCTCAAGTAGCTGGGGCTATAGGTATGTACCACTACATCCAGCTAACTTTTTTATTTTTTGTAGAGATGGGGTCTCACTATGTTGTCCAGGCTGGTCTTGAACTCCCAGCCTCAAGCGATCCCCCTAACCTGGGCCTCCCAAGTGTTGGGATTACAGGTGTGAGCCACTGCACCCAGTCCTCTGCCAAACATTTAATAAGAAGATCTAATGACAGTTCTTCTCAAATGCTTCTAAAAATTGAGGCGGGAATACTTCCAAACTCATTTAACAAGACCAGCATTACCTTTATACCAAAACCAGACAAGGATATAACCCAAAACACCATAGGCCAAGATGTAAAAATCCTCAAGCAAATATTTGCAAACAAATTTAACAGCTTACTAAAGAGATCATTCACCGAAATTAAGTGGGATTCTTCCCAGGAATGCAAGAAGGGTTCAACCTGTATAAAACAGTAAATGTGATACACCATATTAGCAGAATGAAGGACAGAAACTATACGATCATTTCAGTAGATGCAGAAAAAACATTTGACCAAAAAAAAAAAATTGTTAAATGTGCTTTCTTTTCTGAACTTAAGAACTTGCTTTTACAAAACCTTCCCAGAATCCCTGTATGAATCAATAGAATTTAGTTCTTAGCACATTTTTCCTTCTTTAAAATGGTGCCATAGCTTTCTCATCTTATTGTGAGGCATAAATGAAAAACACTTGTACAGCACCTGGTTCAGCGTCTGGGACAGGATCAGCCTCCCAAAAGGAGTGCTCCTGTTCTTGCCACCTACACCACTCTGACTGCTGTTACTGTTTCGTCATTAGCCTCATCACCATCATTGTTATTGATTGTAAATGGCAGCACCGTCATCATCTTCCAAATATGCTACTATGATTCTGTGAACTTGTCATTTTTTTTTTTTTTTTTTTTGTTTTGAGACAGAGTCTTGCTCTATTGCCAGGCTGGAGTGCAGTGGTGCGATCTTGGCTCACTGCAACTTCTGTTTTCTGGTTTCAAGCAATTCTCCTGCCTCAGCCTCCCAAGTAGCTGGGACTACAGGCATGTACCACCACGCAAGGCTAATTTTTTGTACTTTTAGTGGAGATGGGGTTTCACCATGTTGGCCAGAATGGTCTTGATCTCTTGACCTCATGATCCACCGGCCTTGGCCTCCCAAAGTGCTGGGATTACAGGTGTGAGCCACCATGCCCGGCTGAACTTGTCATTTTCTAAAGAGGAAACTCAAGCTTGAGGGGCCTTTTGGCATGGCATTGAGTGAATTGTGTGCCACAGGGTACTTTTCTGCTTCTTACATTTTCCCTTCTCTTGTTTCTTCTCCTGCCTTTTTTTTTTTTTTTTTGGCGAGACAGAGTCTTGCTCTGTTGCCCAGGCTGGAGTGCAGTGGCATTATCTTGGCCCACTGCAACCTCCACCTCTGGCTTCAAGCGATGCTCCTGCCTCAGCCTCCTGAGTAGCTGGGATTACAGGCAGCTGCCACCGTGCCTGATTGATTTTTGTATTTTTGGTAGAGATGGGGTTTCACCATGGTGGCCAGGCTGGTCTCGAACTCCTGACTTCACGTGGTCTGCCTGCCTCAGCCTCCCAAAGTGCCGGGATTACAGGCATGAGCCACTGTGCCTGGCTTCCTGCCGTTTTTATTGATTGGATGAATGTTTGCATATCCCATGAGCCAGGCGAGGCGCACTCTCCATGCGCATACCAAGATGGTGTCACTTATGCCATCTTTACTCTTTTGGGATCAGTTCCCAAGCTCTTTGACAGTGAGGGCCCTATCACCTAGGTTTTACTCTTCGGTTTCTGGTTGTTACTCCTCAGTCTTCAGCTTAATTAGGGTGCATCCATTCGGTAGTTTTACAGTTGGTAACCCTGATGGCTTCCACCAGTTTATGATCTTGTATGTCTGAGATGATGAAACTGGGGTTCAGAGAGGTGAGATGACTTTGAGTAAAACTGCATGGTGAGCAACTAGCAGAATTGGACCCTGAAACCAGATTTCTAAATGTCTAAATCTTGTCCCCTGTTTATCATATCATGGTGGTTCAATAATAATTCTTTTTGTTTAGTGTGGTGTCCTAGAGCTGTCAGCAGAGGAATTTGAGACTGAGGTTTGAAGGGACTAATTCTAGGTCACACAGCTAATGGGTGGAGCAGGTCTTTGTTTATTGATTTATTATTTTATTTTATTTTTTGAGATAGAGTCTAATTCTGTCACCCAGGCTGGAGTGCAGTGGCATGATCTCGGCTCACTGCAACCTCTACCTCCCGGGTTTAAGCAATTCTCCTGCCTCAGTCTCCCAAGTAGCTGGGTTTACAGGCTTGTGCCACCACGCCTGGCTAATTTTTGTATTTTATAGAGACAGGGTTTCACCATATTGGCCAGGCTGGTCTCGAACTCCTGACCTTGTGATCTGTCTGCCTCGGCCTCCCAAAGTGCTCGGATTACAGGCGTGAGCCACCGCGCCCGGCGGTGGAGCAGGTCTTTAAGTCAGATCTGGCTTCTGTGACCAGCCCTTTTCTCTTTATGCTGCTCTGCCCCTGCTATCTTTATGTCAGAAAATTGCCGAGCTTCCTTCTAGATGTCAGGGTTTGGCAAAAAAGTTATCTTGTGCTTCTGCATCATGCAGCGTTTTCTGAGAATGGGGAGATGGACTCATTTTGCATCTTTGGTCTCTTTTTTTTTTTTTTTTTGAGGCAGAGTCTCACTCTTGTCTCCCAGACTGGAGTGCAATGGTGTGATCTCAGCTCACTGCAACCTCCACCTCCCAAGTTCAAGTGATTCTCCTTCCTCAGCCTCCCGAGTAGCTGGGATTACAGTGCCTGCCACCACACCCAGCCAATTTTTGTATCTTTTTAGTAGAGACGGGGTTTCACCGTGTTGGCCAAGCTGGTCTCAAACTCCTGACCTCAGGTGATCTGCCTTCCTTGGCCTCCCAAAATTTGGTCTCTTTTGGAATCAGCTTCTATACAGACTTAACCCCATTTTTAAGCCATAGCCAACATGGCAAACATCTATGAGTTTTGCTTCTGTTCCAAAAGCTTCTGTTTTACTAACATACACACATACATCTATGCATATGGATTTAAATAAATTCTGGTGCAGGGAAGTCTAGGAGGCAGATAAAGAGAGATGAAACTCTGTGACTGGAAAATCACTTCTGGAAACTAGACATATAGAGCAGACCTTGCTTTAACATTTCTCTTTGAAGTGCAATAATTTTTTTTTTTAAACAATATAGGGCCCAGTCCTGTGTTTGACATTAAACCTGTTTCCATCAGTCCAACCAATGTGATCTTAACCTGGAATAGTAGCGACCCAGCTGCTTCCGACTACAAGTGTGCAGTAAAGAATGAGATGGAAAATGAGATGATAATTTCTGTTGCGCATCACAAATGGTGTAACATCACAGACTTACATCCAGCGACTTCATATGTGTTTGCCATTACTCCAGGAATAGGCAATAAGACCTGGGGCAATTCCACAGTCATAAATGTCATCACAGGTAAGATGATTGGCTCCCATGGATGATGACAAACCATTCCTTATTATCTTGTATTCCAGGGCCTTGTCCATTCAGGCTGCCTGTTGGAAAGAGATTGTTTTTCATAAACTAGAAGAGGAGAAAAGGTGCTGCGTTGTTTCAAGCCCAGGGGTTCAGGTGGCCAGATCATTCAGTATTAAGGTCCTGTGTGTTTTGGGAAGTTCTATCTACTTCTGCTTGGTTTTAAAAATCGTTTGTTATTGTTGGCCAATACTTACTTTTCTGTTAACACTCAGGAGTAGAGACCTCCTTAAAAACATGTTTTTACGGTTATTACCAGCCTTTTAAGCTCCCAGAAAATTGATGCTATGTTTATATTCCCAGGAGTTTCTGTTGGGCAGGAAAGTTTGGTGTATTTTATAGAGGAGTGTGCATTTCAAATGAAATAAGAGCTTGATGACATTTAAATTTTAATTTAGATTTTACAGATTTTTATTTATCTTAGATGTCCATACCTAAGCCATCTGTTATGGTTGCAAACTTAGCATTTTTTTTTTTTTTGAGATGGAGTCTTGCTCTATTGCCCAGGCTGGAGTGCAGTGGTACGATGGCAGCTCACTGCAACCTCCACCTCCTGGGTTCCAGTGATTCTCCTGCCTCAGCCTCCCACGTAGCTGGGAGTAGCTGATTTTCACATTTTTTTAGTATAGACAGGGTTTCAACCATATTGGCCAGGCTGGTCTCAAACTCCTGACCTCATGATCTGCCTGCCTCGACCTCCCAGCGTGCTGGGATTACAAGTGTGAGCCACTGCCCCTGGCCTTTAGCTCTTTTTTTTAAGCTGAAAAGAACCAAACATTTTTTAAAAAGCAAGTGAGAAACTCTTTTTAAGATGAGGAGAACCAAAAATTGAAAAAAGAGGTCCTCTGTTAGTTTTCTGATCTTGGTAGGGAGGACTGGGGGGTGTGACCTCAGGGGCTGGAGTCAGCCGTGGGCGCCTGAGCTCTTGGAGCCCACAGCTGGAGGTGAGCGAGGTCCAGCCTGGCAAACCTCCCAGATGTGGGACAGCAAACACAAAACTAGTGGCTTCCAACATTTTTACTCAGGAAACGATTTCTTTGAACAAAACCTTGCCCAGGAGCCCAATAAGTAAAAATAAGACTGGAGAGACAAGAGCCAAAGAAATGGGTGTCACGGGCACCCTCACAAAACTCGTGGAGCCCCTCAGAGGACAATTTTAGGGGGGAAACCCACCATAAAGGTTTGCTCCATTACATTGTGAAAGTGAGGGAAAGAAGGAGAGCACAGAGAGATGACAGAAGAGAAGAGGAGGAGAGAAAAGCACAGAATTTGGAAATGGTGACGAGGACAAGATGATCCCGAGGGGGTGGCCATGGGATGCAGAGGTGCTGGAAGCATCGGTTGAGGGGCTGAGTGTCTTTATCTACCTTAAAGCCAGGAGCACAGGGCTGCATTGGAGCAGGTCCGTCCACTGCTGCGTGTTGAGCACGGCCCATGTGCATCGCTGTCCTTAATGTGATTTTGTCCGCACAGTAACCCTGGAGGCTGCAGCAGAAGATACTGTAATGTGGAGAAGTTAAGTTTCTTCCAATGTTGCAGTTACTGAGCATCAAGTGGTGGGGCTGGAACCCAGGAGTCTAACTCCAGACTACCGTGGTGTAGTGATGCTCGTAACAGCCACCCAGAGTCACTAAGCTGGGAATTTATTGGTTCCACATTACTTAATAAAGCAAAAAGGCACATGACTGATCTGATTTAGAAAGATAGACTGGATAAGGAAAATGTGGCACATATACACCATGGAATACTATGCAGCCATAAAAAAGGATGAGCTCATGTCCTTTGCAGGGACATAGATGAAGCTGGAAACCATCATTCTCAGCAAACTGACGCAAGAACAGAAAACCAAACACCGAATGTTCTCACTCATAAGTGGGTGTTGAACAATGAGAACACATGGGCACAGGGAGGGGAACATCACACATCAGGGCCTGTTAGGGGTGGGGGAGCTAGGGGAGGGACAGCCGGTGGTGGGGGGGATTGGGGAAGGATAACATTAGGAGAAATACTTAATGTAGATGATGGGGGGAATGGATGCAGCAAACCACCGTGGCATGTGTATACCTATGTAACAAACCTGCACATTCTGCACATGTACCCCAAACTTAAAAAATATATATATATATATATGCGCACACATACACATGCACACACACATATGTATACACACACACACATATGTATACACACACACATATGTAAGAGAAATCTTTGCATGAGAAGCACGTGCTGTGAGGAATCATCTCACCGTTTTGGAGTTGGATGGTGCCCTGGACTCCTCTAGGCCGGTGTCTTCACCTTCGGGCCCTTGCAGCCCCTCAGGCAGGGTTTTGCGCTCTCTGCAGCACTGCTTTTCTCTACGTAAAGCTGCGGCCCTGGGTTCTCCTGTCCCCGCTGCTACCGGGAGTGTGTGTTCTTGAGCAAGCTGCCCCACGTCTCGGGGTCTCCATGTTCTTACTGGGAAAGTGAGGGGAGTGCATGTCATTTTGGCTGAAGTGGTTTGACTTATGTCACCATCAACCAAATAAGATGATGGGAGGAAGGGCCAGGATATATTGGAGATGGAATGTCTTCTGAAAAACCCCCTTGGGGCTGGGATATAGAATATGATATGGGATATAAATGTGCTGCTTGGTTGAAATGTCTTGGTGATTTAAAATGATATTATTTGCATTATCTTGAATTGAGACCTTTAGATTACTAAACAGTCACTTTATTTGAGGCTTTGCTCCTGCTAGCTAAAACACATGTAATTAAATGCTACGATTTAAAACGGCTGGTTTCGAAGGTTTAGAAGGCTTCTAATCACTGTTGGGGTTAATCTTGGAGAAAAGTGTAGATCCTAAACAATTTCAGTTTTAAGGTTTTTTCTTCTCTTCTGCATTATTATTTTCTCCCCCAGTCCTGCTGTGAAATGATGGAAATGCTCTGGACTCTGATAGAAACGAAGTATTTTTTTTTTTTTTTAAAGACAGGGTTTCACCATGTTGGCCAGGCTGGTCTTGAACTCCTGACCTCAGGTGATCCGCCCGCCTCAGCCTTCCAAAGTGCTGAGATTACAGGTGTGAGCCACCACGCTGGGCCGAAACGAAGTATTTTTAGAGTCACATTGGGACATCAGTGACCTCATTCATTCATTCTTTCTTTTTTTTAAAAACCTGCTCCCAGCACTGAACCCCAGTCATTCTTAATGAGGGTGACTGCATATATCTTCCATTAATGCATGCTGTGTTTTTAAAATAGAACCGATTCCAGTGTCTAACCTCAGTGTTGTTGACACGGATATGAGGAAGGTTACTCTCACCTGGAGCAATGGCAACGACACTGCCTCCTGCCGGCTGCTTCTTGAAAGCCTTGGAAGCCATGAGGCGTCGACTCAAGACTTAGCGGTCAATATCTCAGACCTGAAGCCAGGGTTTAAATACAACATCGACCCATATCATCTAAAATCAAATGAGACAAAGGAAGCCCCCCTGGGCACAGAAGGTGGCTTGGGTGAGTTACAAAGGGTACCTCCCATCTCCCTTACTGGTTCTGACTTTCAGTAACTTAACATTTTAAAAAAGAAATTGCTCTCCCATGTGTATGGAGATTTAGAATTTATAGAGGGCTTTTCCTCCACATTTTAGTTTGATCCCCCACCTGCATGAGGAAGAAAGTGTGTTCTGATTTTGCAGGGGAACACATTGGGGCTGAGAACAGCAATAGGGCTTGAAGCTTTATTTAGAGTCTGGCACCCAGGAAAGTAGAGGCCCCTTTAGCTTTCTGTCTTTCAGTTGAGCAAATAACAGTGATATCAATCCAAGTTGGGCCTTCGGAGGAACTTACCATGTCCGCTGGTTGACGTTGGTGTTGTCATTTGCGGGTTTCATGGCATTTGCAGAGGATCCCTAGGACAACCCCAGGAGGAGGACAGGCACTTACCCTACATTTAACACTTAAGAAAACAGAGCGACAGAGTGGGTGTTGGGATCCTTGCTTGGAAGTGGCAGAAACCAGACTTTGGATAGCTCAGACAGAAGGAACAATTTATTGGCTCGTGTGGATTTTCCTGCTAGTGGGGAGGCCTTAGAGAGAGAGATGAGGAAATTCTCATCCCTCCCTCCTGCTTCTTTCTGTTCATCAGCTTCATTCTCAGAGCAGCTCCCTCTGCACACTCAAGGAGCCCAGCTGCTCCCGCTTCACACCCTGCAGCTGCTCCAGCAGCCAGGGTCTGGTCCAGGGAAATGTGTCTTGAAGGGGGTCTGATTAGCAAAGTCTGCTTCACGGAGCTGTCCCTGGAAATCCATGCTGGGACAGGAGAAGATAATGTCGCAAAGAAGGGAGAATGACCTCAAATAAGCAGAGTTTGAAAGAGAAGTACCAGGTATCTGTGGTGCTACTGGAATAATAGTACAGATGGAGATGGAGCGATCAGGCCTTTTTAGGGCCTGCATCTCTCTCTGGAGGAGGAAGGGAGCAGATATTGATGGAGTACCAACTGTGGCCACTGTCTGATTGCCATCCGATGGGCGGGGGCTCCGAAGGGAGATGGGGGATGTGTCCTTCTTCTGATTGATGTGTTTTTGTCTCCTGTGCTTGAAACAGATGCCAACGACACAGAGGGAAGCCAGGCAGGGAGCCCCACTGCCCCTGTGCGCCAAGAGTTCCCATCCTCTGGCCAGCAGTCCCGAGTCACGGAAGTCCTGCTTGTCGGGTTAAAGCCTGGCACCCGATACAATGCCACCGTTTATTCCCAAGCAGCGAATGGCACGGAAGGACAGCCCCAGACCAAAGAGTTCAGGACATGTAGGTTGAACTTTGTAAAATGGTGGCAGCCAGAGTTTCCTAGCACAATGTTCTGTCTCCGCTGATTCCGATTCTGAGTTATTTCTTGCATAATGATGAGTTTTGTTGTCAGAAGGAGCTTCCTGGAGGAGATTTTGGACAGAGCAGATCTGGTCAGTTTCTTCTGAACTCCATGGACCGTGCACATCTCTCATTAAGTGCGATGAAATACACGGAGCAGCCTCTGGGCACTGCCTCACACCGTCTTTCACAACACTGTGTGGTGGCTGATGAGACTAACTGGCATAATACTTTCCTCTTTTTCTTTTTTTTTGGGACAGAGTTTCCCTCTTGTTGCTCAGGCTGGAGTGCAATGGCGTGATCCTGGCTCACTGCAACCTCCGCCTCCCAGGTTCAAGCGATGCTCCTGCCTCAGCCTCTCAAGGAGCTGGGATCACAGGCACCCGCTGCCATGCCCAACTAATTTTATATTTTTAGTATAGATGGGGTTTCTCCATGTTGGTCAGGCTGGTCTTGAACTCCTGACCTCAGGTGATCCACCCGCCTCGGCCTCCCAAAGTGTTGAGATTACAGGCATGAGCCACTGCGCCTGGCATACTTTCCACTTAAAAATAGATAATCGTTACTTATTTTTTCCCCCACTTTGAGTTAAGAAAATGAGTCTCCTTTTTTTGCCTGCCCTTGTAATTCATACCAGCCTTTCTATGGAAACGCTTGTTGACAAGCACATTCCTGCTTCCTCACTATAATTTCTCAGGACTTCCACTCTGTAAGTTCACCAGTTATCTGGAAGCTTTGGTAAAAAGAGTGGGAGGGGAACACGTCTGGGAATACTTAGAGGCAGTTACTGACCAGGCTGTGTTACTTATATAGGGCTAGATGTTTTGGCAAGACATTGGTGAGAAGCCATGTCTGTGAGGAATGACAGCTTTTCCTAGTATGCACGTCGAGGGAGGGTCCATTCGTGTCCTTCCTTCCTTTCCCTTGTTCTGGTTTTGCTAATGTGGGGGTCGGGTGGGGAGGATGTGGCTGTAGGAGACGCCGCTTGACCTCATGGGGCCGGCAGTGACCTGGCAGGAGTGTCAGGTGGGAGGCTCTCGGGCGAGGAGGGCTTGGATTCCAGAGGGTGAGGATGGAGGGGGATGAAGGGGCTCCTCCATGGGTGCTGTTGGCAGGGGTGGGGTGTCCTGCAATGGTAAGCTTGTGTGAGAGTGAAAGGGGCTGAAATCTGGCCTGTGTGTTGTGCACCAAGCCATGCACCCAGGGCTGGGTCAAGCCAGGGGAAGAGCACTTTGACTGATTTGCTAAAAGGACCCGTGGATTTGTGTGGGCCCGGGGACCCTGCTTTTTAAAGCAGTTTGAGCAAAAGCAAAGTAGTAGTGATTGCATCTCAGGCTCTTGGTGGTGTGAATTCACACACATCCTAGTTTGCGCTGAACTGTCTTAATGATTGGTAAATAATTATTATAGTAGCCTTTCCCTCTCTATAAGGGATGAGTGTGTGTGTGTGTGTGTATAAATATGTCTTAGTCAGTTTGGGCTGCTGTAACAAATGACCATGCACTAGATGGTGTAAACAACAAACATTTATTTCTCAGGGTTCTGGAGGCTGGAAGTCTGAGACTGGGGTGCAGCATGGTGGGGCTCTGGGTACAGGCCCTCTTCCTCTTCTGGGTTGCAGACTCCCTGGGTCTTCACATGGTTGAAGGGGTGAGGGAGGGGTCTCTCTCTAGCTCTTTGATAAGGGCACTAATCCCATTCAGGAGGGAGATAATTCATGACCTAAATTCATGACCTAATTACCTTCCAAAAGCCCCACGTCCTAAAACCATCACATCGGGGGTTACGATTTCAACAGGAATTTTATGGGGACAGAAACATTCAGTCTGTTGCCACACACACACACAGACACACACACACAGACATACACACAGATAAGCATACATTTCTACCCACTCACTTTTTAGGTGGCTAGTTAGGTGGGGCAGCATTAAGGAAAGCATCAGAGGACATTGTTGAGGCCCCCAGGACTAGCCCACGGCAGAAAGCCACCTCTAGGGCTGAAGGGCTGGGGAGGACAGGGTGTGAGTAGAGCCCAGTGAGAGCTGGGGCAGTGGAGGACAGGAGGCCCAGAGCAGGAGTGATGGAGGAAGCACCGACTCCTTTCTCCTGTGGCCCTCCAGGGGCCTGCCCATTGGCTCATGGTGGAAACTGGTCACAGCCCCTGTGGCAAGGCCCCTGGTGATGCCTTGTGCAGAATCAGTCTCCTGGACACAGAGCAGGCAAGGGAAGGACAGGCGATATGTTGGGAGGGTGGAGTGGGCAGGTGGCCAGTAACTGGCACTCGGTTTATCTTTTCTTGAGGTTAGGATCGCTCTCCCGGTTTTATAGATGAGGAAGCTGAGGTCAAGTGGTTTTCCCACGGCCCACCTGGCTGTCACAGCAGAGTGAGCCCTGGAACCCAGATCTGCCTCGTCCAGACTTCTGTGATCTCAGGCAATCACGTAGATCACAGTGTTCACTCTTGCATCATTTGTGTTTGACAACTTTTCTGGGTCGTCAAACACAAATGATGCAAGAATGAAATCATTTAGGTCAAATCTCTAAAGTCAACTTAAAAAAAGGAACAAAGAGTAACCCTGCAGGTGCCATTGGTGAGGTTGTTTCTTCCCCACCTGGCGATGCCTGACTTTGGCCGGGACCCTCATGCTTTCCTAGCCGTGGTTGATGGTGTAGAGGAAGGAACAGTTCCTAGGGGAATTTCCTGGGCTCGACAGCATGCCCCGATGACTTCTCCCTCTCTCTGCCTTTCTCTGCCTTGGCCGTTCTGGTTATTTTTAAATCCCTTGTGTTCTCACAGATGCTCCTCAGGTTTTTGATGTCGCTGTTGTGAACATCAGTGCCACAAGCCTGATCCTGACCTGGAAAATCAATGATAGCGACCCGTCCTCTGTCTATACCTACAAGATAGACGTGGCGGGGGACATGCATTCCCTCAATTGCACTGTCAGTGAGCCTCGCGCCATCATCTCGGGCCTCCACTCCAGCACCTTCTACAACATCACAGTGTGTCCTTTCCTAGACGGCACCGAGGGCACGCCAGGCTTCCTCCAAGTGTACACCCGTGAGTTCATGCGTGGCTCTCCCTCCCCTTTCCTGCTGTCCTGTTATGTGCCAGGCCCAGACCCAGGTCGTGTGACATGCTTTCCTTGCACTGGCTCATTGTGTGCTCACAACAGCCCTGTGAGGTGGTTGGCAGTAGCCTTATTTTATAGATAGGAAGCCAAGGCTGAGAGAGGTGCTAGGCAGGTGTCACAGCTGGAAAGTGGCAGAGGTGAGATTAAAACCTCTGGTATTTCTCACCTGGAGCCTGCACTTACAACTCTCTTTCCAGTGTAGAAGAGTCATAGAGTGAACTGATACAGGGAGGCAGAATTGACCTGGATATTCATGTCCCCTTGTCTTTTGGGTGTTGACATTATAATAATCACTGGCACAGCTGTGTCTCATCTTTGTTTGCTTAAATGTCCCTTAAAAATAAGATTTCATGCAGCAAATAAGAAGCTTTTGGTTCCAAAGAAGGTCTAATAATGTAAAATAAAACAGTGATGGTGCACTAGTAGTATGGTGGTATAATATAGATGATATACTATTAAACAGTAGTATTGACACCAGCACTGCATTTTGCACTGTTCCAGGAGCTTTATACATACTGCAGTGGTCTCCGTGGTAGGTATTGGGGTTCCCTTTTACAGGTGAGGAAACTACAGCCTTATGGCTGAACAGTTTGCCCAAGGCCACAGAGCTGGTGAGTAGCAGAGTACGACTTGAACCCAGGGGTGTGTGGCTCTGGACCCAGGGCTTATCCCACAGAATGTCCATTTCTTCCCAGGAAGCACACCTTAGTATTCTTACAGATGTATTTTGGACTCTTTGGGAAAATGAAATATGCTTTCATTTCTTTACCTCTTACTGTTTAATCTGTTAGTTAGAATAGGTTCAGCCATGAATAACACCACTGAGAACAATAACAAAAAAACCCAAGTATCCATGGCTTAAGCAAGACAGGGGTTTATTTTTCTCTCCTGTAATGGGAGCCCAGTGCTAGGCAGGATGGGGACAGTAGAGGTTATCTAGGGCTCAGTTCATGAAACAGAAACTGTGAGCTATTTTAACCAGAAGGGATTTATCCTGGGAATTGAGGTTTCACAGAGTCATTGGAAGAGCTGCTGTATTAGTTTGCCAGGGCTATCAGGACAAGTACCACAGGCTGCGTGGCTTAAACAACAGAAATAGACACTTTCTCATAGTTCTGGAGGCTGAAGGTTAAAGATCAAAGCAACGGCAGGTGTGGTTTCTTCTGGTCTTCTCCCTGCGTCTTCACAGGGTTGTCCTTTTTTTTTTTTTGAAACAGGGTCTCCCAGTGTCCCCCAGGCTGGAGTGCGGTGGTGTGATTTCGGCCCACTGCAACCTCTGCCTCCCGGGTTCAAGCGATTTTCCTGCCTCAGCCTCCCAAGTAGCTGGGATTACAGGCGCCTACCACTATACCTGGCTAATTTTTGTATTTCTAGTACAAATGGGGTTTCACAATGTTAGTCAGGCTGGTCTCGAACTCCTGACCTCAGTTGATCCACCTGCCTCGGCCTCCCAAAGTGCTGGGATTACAGGCGTGAGCCACTGTGCCTGGCCCACAGGGTTGTCCTTAGTCTTCATGTGCCTATGTCCTCATCTCCCTTTATAAGGACACCAGTCTTGCTGGATTAAGGCCTACCTTTATGACCTCATGTTAACTTAATTACCTCTTTAACGACCCTGTCTCCAAAGACAGCCACATTCTGAGGTCTTGGGGATTAGGACTTAAACATTTGGGGGTTGGGGAGAACCATTCAGCTCATGACAACTGGGGAGCAGGCTTTAGGCCTGGCCCTGAGAGATGACTTCCAGCCTAAGGCTGCAGAACTGACCCCCTGGAGAGTCACCACCTTGGTCACAGCAGAGGGAGGAATCAGGAAGTCTCTGCTGTAGTTGCTGGATCCGGGGGTGCATGTTCTGAGCTGCGATGCTGGGATCGGGAAGCTGCAGCCATCCCCACAGTGTTGGTTCTAGAGCAGTGTGAGCTCCAGTCATTGCATCCACACTCCAGCTGTAAGGAGGAGGAAGGGCAGAAGGTTGAGCTCCACCCTTTAAGGACACTTCCTAGAAGTCACCCAGAACTTCTGGTCACACTCTGTTGACCAAAACTTAGTCGCATGCAACATCTAGCTGCATGGGAGGCTGGGAAATGTGGTCTTTGTTCCCCACAACTGTGCACACACTGGGCTAAAAATCTGGGTGGGTAAGATGAAGGGAAAACAGGAGAATGGATTTTGGGGGTCAAGGGTGGCCTCTGCTATCGATACCTCCCTGAACAGAGGCTCTGGGCGGCTAGTAATGGATTCAAGATAAAGCAACCAGTGTGGCCGGGGTTCTGCTCCAGAGCCTGAGCCCTTGACCACAGGAGCTCACGCCTCCTCATTTCCTGTGAATGACCGCGTGCAGTCATGAGCTTCTGCACCCTCATGATCAAGTGCTTCCTCTATGGCCAGAAACAGCAGTTTGTGAGGGGCTTGTGTTATAGGTGAGATGAGATAAAGAGAGGGATCAGGTGTCCTAAGGGTACGTTTCGTCTCAGTGTAAATATTTTCTGAAGTGGGCATCCCTGTCTTCTGGAGAAATATATTTTTGACCTAGGTGTTTACTTTCTTTGCACAGCCCCTGGTCCGGTTTCTGACTTCCGAGTGACAATGGTCAGCACAAGGGAGGTCGGCTTAGCATGGAGCAGCAATGATACAGAATCCTTTAAGATGCATATCACACCAGAGGGCGCTGGCGAGTCTTGGGTGGAAACAACCAACCAAAGTGTTACCATTGGTGGCTTGTTCCCTGGAACCAAGTATTGCTTTGAAATATTTCCACAAGGACCAAATGGGACCGAAGGGGCATCTCAGACAGTTTGCAATAGAACTGGTAAGCAAACAGGCTTTTCTGTTAAACCATCATGTTTCTTAATGGAAATCAGCATAATAAAATAATGTTTCCAAATATTGCTTTTCTTTTAATTATCTAAGAAAAACCTTTACAAACTTTCATAACCCTAATGCTTGTTATATGAAATACAGACAAGTAAGTAGAAAAAACTTACATGGAAACCATCAAGCAGAGATAATCATTTTGGATGTATGATATTTTACAATTTTTAAACATATACATATAGATAGACAAATATATGTGTGAGTATAAGTAGCTGGAATTACAGGTATGTGCCACCATGCCTGGCTAATTTTTATACTTTTAGTAGAGATGGGGTTTTGCCATGTTGGCTAGGCTGGTCTTGATCTCCTGATTAAGTATATTTTGAGACAGTCTTACCCTGTCACCCAGGCCGGAGTGCAGTGGCGCGATCTTGGCTCACTGCAACCTCCACCTCCTGGGTTCAAGCAATTCTTGTGCCTCAGCCTCCTGAGTAGCTGGAATTAAGATGTGTGCCACCATGCTTGGTTAATTTCTATACTTTTAGTAGAGACAGAGTTTTGCCGTGTTGGCCAGGCTAGTCTTGATCCCCTGATACCAAGTGATCGATCCGCCCTCCTCAGCGTCCCAAAGTGCTGG
This sequence comes from Cacajao melanocephalus, assembly GCA_963573385.1. Classification (NCBI taxonomy): domain Eukaryota; kingdom Metazoa; phylum Chordata; class Mammalia; order Primates; family Pitheciidae; genus Cacajao; species Cacajao melanocephalus. Next base: position 13,251 of record CAUYLG010039186.1, on the reverse strand, counting down.
GATTACAGGTGTGTGCCACTGCACCCAGCCCACAAATATATATTTATTTCTTTTACAAACATCGAGGCCATCCTGTACATGTGGTTTTGTAATCTGCTTTTCCCCCAGCTTGCTAATTTATTATGAATATTCTTTCCTCTTAATATTTCTACAGGATGATTTGAACACCTGCCTGGAATTCCATTGTATGAAACAGAGTTGGCAGATAATAATGGCCCCTGTGCCAAATTTGGCTCACTGTCTGTTTTTGTAAATTAAGTTTTATTGGATCACAATCATATTCATTTGCTTATGTACTGTCTATGGCTGCTTTGGTACTAGAATTGAGTAGTGGCAACAGAGAATGTGTGGCTTGTGAAGCCTGGGATATTTATTTTCTGGCCATTACAGAGAATGTTTGCTGACCCCTGGGCGAGATCAGTGGTTCTCAAATTGTGGTTCAGGGCTCTCTAGGGATCCCTAGGTTCTTTCAAGGGATCTCCAAGGTAGTATTATCATAACAATACTAAAATGCTATTTGGCTTTTTTACTTCATTCTCTTTTGGAGTTTTCCAGCTTTGATCTGATATGGAATGACATTGTCTCTCTGAGGACTAATGGAATGTATGCTGTGGATTCTTACATCTTAATAATTTCTTCATTTTAAATCCCTAATATAGTAAATATTGACAAATATAACCTATGAAAATACAAATTCTCTGAGAGCCTTAATAACTTTTTTTCTTACTTTCTTTCTTTTTTTAAAGACAGGGTTTCACCATGTTGGTCAGGCTGGTCTTGAACTCCTGACCTCAGGTGATCCACCAGTCTTGGCCTCCAAAGTGCTTGGATTACAGGCGTGAGCCACCACACCCGGCCAATAACTTTTTTTTTTTAAGTTGGTAAATTATCTAACGCTGATTAAAGACTTAATAGCTTTTAAGAGCACAAAGTTTAAGAACCTCTGGTCAACACGTGTTAGAAATGAGCTACTGGGCTGTGTTGGGCAGGTGGACTGTTTACAGTCGTTCATAAACAACACTGTGATGCAGTAGTTTGCTAGTTCTAGAAGGCTAATTGAAATTGATAAAGTCATTTTATAGTCAGCTATGGTGGCCTGCACCCATCGTGTCCGCTACTCGAGAGGCCGTGGCGGGAAGATTGCTTGACCCAGGAATTGCAGACCAGCACCAGCCTAGGAGACCCTGTCTTAAAAAAAAAAATTATTTTTATAGAAACAGTTTAAATAAATTATAGGAGAAACTTCTGGAAAATCCTGGAGAGTAATGTTCATTATTATTGTTTACAAAATTTGAAATAATTTGTGTTGGGAAAGGTTGAAAAACATAGTCTTTTTTGGTCTTAGATTCAAGATAGCTGAAATCTGTTATACAGAGGGTAGAATAAAGAAATGGGACAGATTCCTTGAATCACATATGAAATTAGTTAGGCTTTTTTTTTTTTTTTCCTGAGACGGAGTCTTGTTCTGTTGCACAGGCTGGAGTGCAGTGGTACAATCTCAGCTCACTGCAACCTCCGCTTCCCGGGTTCAAATGATTCTCCTGCCTCAGCCTCCCGAGTAGCTGGGATTACAGGTGCGTGCCACCATGTCTGGCTAAGTTTTGTATTTTTAATAGAGATGGGGTTTCGCTATGTTGGCCAGGCTGGTCTTGAACTCCTGACCTCAGGGTGATCCGCCCGCCTTGGCCTCCCAAAATGCTGGGATTACAGGCGTGAGCCACCACACCCAGCCTTATTTAGGCTTTTGAGATTCTCCTTCTAGAAGATTCTTCAACTGTGCTGGTTGGGTTAAGCACCAATAGTCACTCAGAGGATCTGCTTCAAAATTAAGGGATCTGCTAAAAGGCATCCCCTAGATGAAATGCAGTATTCCCTTTGCAAGTCTGCATTTTAAACTGTTGACGTGAAGTCTTAACATTAACATGTTTCTTCTGTCTTTAAGGATGTGGATAATGGTAAGAGGATCACCACTGTGGGGAATAGATGATATTGTGCTCCTTGCTATTGCCCAGAACCTACTGTAACAATAACATAATATGTTGGGGGTCTGCAAAGTGCTGAGTGCTCTCATACTGTATTTTACATTTTTAACACAACTTCATGGAGTAGGTATTATCATCTCTGTGTTACAGGGTAGGAAATGGAGGCTCTGTGAACTTAAGTAACTGGCCCAGAGCGACAAGGTGGCAAACTGACCTATGTCTGGTGTCTAAGACCAAGCACTTAATCACCATGTAGACTGACACTTTGATGTGGTACAGCAGTAAAGTTTAGTATTAGTGAGGAGAAGGTACCTCTTTCACTATAGTTTATCATGAATATTCTTTCCTCTTAATATCAGTATTTCTGCGGAGTAATTTTAACACCTATGTGGAATTCCATTGTCTAAAAGGACCAATTTCATTCAGTGGTCCTATTGAATGAAAGTCAAGAAGGCCTGCAATAAGATCTAAACTCTTAGGGGTTACCTTTATATTATCGAATAACCTTTTTTGTTATTTGAAAACGTCAGCTTAATAGCATTAAAAGCAATTTCTAAAAAAACGAATACCATACAATCCAGTAATTCCAGTCCTATGTATATCTCCAAAAGAATTCAAAGCAGCACCTTGAAAAGTTATTTGTACACCCGTGTTCATAGTGGTAGCACTGTTCACAGGAGCCCAAAGGTGGACCCAAGAGCCCATCAACAAATGAATGGATAGACAAAACATGGAACATCCATGCAACAGAATATTATTCAGCCATAAAAAAGAAATTTTGATTTGTGGTACAACATGGATGGATCTTGAGGACATTATACTAAGTGAAATAAGTCAGACACAGAAGGACAAATACTGTATGATTGCACTTATATAAGTATCTAGATTAGATAACTTCATATTCTACAGAAAGTAGAATAGAGATTACCGGGGGCTGTGCAGAGGAGGGAGTGGCCATTATTGTTTAATGGCTACTGTTTATGCTGGGGATGATGACAGTGTTTTGGGTACAGGTAGTGGTGATGGTTACACAATATCGTAAATGTTGATACCACCGAATTGTACACTGACAGATGGTTAAGATGATGAATATTATGGTATGTCTGTTTTACCGCAATAAAAAGGAAAAGAAACAAATCTCTCTACTCTTCAAACCCAGCTGAATGCCTTTTCTCTGTGTCCACATACATTTTGCTTGCATTATTGTAATGGTTACACAAATAATTTTGTATTTGAATCTTTTTTTACTCAGTCTGTACCACAACTTTCCCCCATACTTAGTGTGGTCTTCATGTTTTTAGTGGCTGCAGACTATTACATCATGCAGCCAGAACACAATGCCCACAGCCCTCCCATGCTATTGAATATATAGGTTGTTGCTAGTTTTTTAATTTTTATTTTATTTATTTTTTTGAGAAGGAGTCTCACTCTGTTGCCCAGGCTGGAGTGCAGTGGTGTCATCTCAGCTCACTGCAACCTCCAACTCCCTGGTTCAAGCGATTCTCCTGCGTTAGTCTCCCGAATAGCTGGGATTACAGGTGTGCACCACCACACCCGGCTAATTTTTGTATTTTTAGTAGAGACGGGGTTTCACCATGTTGGCCAGGATGGTCTCAATTTCCTGACCTCATGGTCCGCCCGTCTCGGCCTCCCAGAGTGCTGGGATTACAGGCATGAGCCACTGTGCCTGGCCATTTTTTATCTTTATAGGTAAACGCTATCTTTGATGGTCTTTTGTCTGTGGAATCCCTTTGACATCAGGAATCTGCTAGTAGGAAACAAAGGCTCCTCCCAGCGGCTTCTCTTTAAGAACTCGTTTAAAATTAAAAAAAAAAATTAATTTTGGAGTAGACAGTACATGCACATGGCACATTTTTTTTTTTTTTAAAGCCAAGGTGTTTGCAGTGAAAGCATTTCCCTTTTTTGTCCCCCACCTGCCCATTTCCTCTCCCTGGAGCTGACCTTCATTGCCAGGTGAAGAGAGACGGGGTTGAAAGCCACAGGAGAAAAGAGGCCTGCCTCCGCTGTTACTTTCTGGCCTTGATGTAGGCATCCATGGTGCCGTGGCTGAGTGTGCAGCCGGGAGAAGATCGGAGGGCGGGCTTCTGTGGGGACTCCACTTCTGATTGGTCTGAGGGCGGAGGGCGTGCCTGTTTTCTTCCCCTCCTCACCTGTCCTCAAATGCTTCACCTTAGGACAGGTCAGCTCTCCATTTCAGTTTTCCTCTTCGGCATGTCAGGCTGTGTCACGGGAAGATGTTTCCTTCTGAGTGAGTGATTAAAAAAATAAAACAAAAGAAACCTCTTTGTTGAGATACAATATACATACCAAAAAGGGACGTATGCTCAGTGTGTAGCTTCATGAACTTTTACAAACTGAACACAACTCATTACCAGCACACAGATCAAGAAACTGAATATGATTTCCACTTCAGAAGACCCCCTTGAAGGGCTCTTTTTTTTTTTTTTTTTTTTGAGACGGAGTCTAGCTCTGTTGCCCAGGCTGGAGTGCAGTGGTATGATCTTGGCTCACTGCAACCTCTGCCTTTGAGGTTCAAGTGATTCTCGTGCCTCAGCCTCCCAAGTAGCTGGGATTACAGGTGTGCATCACCATGCCCAGCTAATTTTTGTATTTTTAGTAGAGACGGGTCTCAAACTTCTGACCTCAAGCGATCCACCCACCTCGGCCTCTCAAAGTGCTGGAATTACAGGCGTGAACCACTGCACCCAGCCTAAGGGCTCATTTTTATGACAAAAACAAAAAACTGGACAACAGGTAAGATGAACAGGCAAGTTCGTCTGCATTGTAGAAGAGCTAAAATTCTTGAGAGCACTGAGTGTGTGTATTTCTCAGCTAGATTTTGGAGTGTGCCTTTTGTGAACTCATTTCAAAGTCTGATGGCAAAAGAATGGTTCTCTTGCCAGCACTTGGAGAGGAAGCTAGGCGTCATGATAGTCGGTAACAAGTTTCCCTTCTCCTTCCTTTCTTCTGACCAGTTCCCAGCGCAGTGTCTGACATCCGCGTGGTCTACGTCACCACCACAGAGGTGGAGCTGGAGTGGAAGAACCCAGACAATACCTCTGAGTATGTCTACCATTTAGTCATAGAGCCCCAGCATGGCTCTAACCTCACAAGCACGTCTCACAAAGCGGTCACTCTCCAGGGCCTGATCCCGGGCACCTTATATAACATCACCATCTCTCCAGAAGTGGAGCACGTCTGGGGGCACTCCACCTCCATTGCACAGTACACACGTAAGTCTCTTAGGAACAGTAAGCCCTTCTAAGGAACAGCCTCTCTGATCATCTCTTGGAGGAAGCACTGGTTAAATGATGGCCAGTGTGCTTCTGGGATCCAGGTTGACCCTGAAACTGCTGAAGTTGAAAACATTGGTCTTAGCAATGGTGCTGCTGTCCCCATGGGGCACTGGTCTTCAAGCTGTGTGAACTTAGAATTGTCATTAGAAGCAGCAGGAAGTGATTCCTTAGGAATATCCTAGTCATTCCCAGAGGATACAGAGTAGAGAAGGGTCACCTTGTCATGTTGGAAGATACTGCTTAGATGAGGAGCTTTGCCTGCAATAATGAGGGAGGTGTTTTGCAAATATCTGAATTAAATACATGGCAAAGATGTTAGTCTGGAATATGCTTTTAGTATATTTTCTCTTTTATCTATTATATTTATTACTTATTTATTTTTTTTAGATGGAGCTTTTCTCTCGTTGCTCAAGCTGGAGTGCAATGACACAATCTTGGCTCGCTGCAACACCACCTCCCAAGTAGCTGGGATTACACGCACGCACCACCATGCCTGGCTAATTTTTGTATTTCTTTTTAGTAGAGATGGAGTTTCTCCATGTTGGTCAGGCTGGTCTTGAACTCCTGACCTCAGGTGATCCGCCTGCGTCAGCCTCCCAAAGTGCTGGGATTACAGGCATGAGTCACTGCGCCTGGCCTCATCTATTACATCTAAAAAGCAGATTAGAAATTATATCTTAAAAATATATTTGAAATAAACGAAGTATTAAAAGAAGTGTAAACTAAACTTCTTTGTAGATTTAATCTGTATAATATTTTCTTCATGTGTTTTTGGGAAGTTTTCAATCTTTTGAGCCAGCAAATACTAGCTTTATTCATTCTTTCTAAAACGAGCCAGTCTATTTTTGGATATAATAAATAAAACAGTCCTAGAATTCTAGCTAATCTGTGCTTTTACATGAATTTCTTTTTTTTTTCAATCAAGGGCCCAGCAATGTGTCCAACATTGACGTAAGTACCAACACCACAGCAGCAACTTTAAGTTGGCAGAACTTTGATGACGCCTCTCCCACGTACTCCTACCGCCTTCTTATTGTGAAGTTTGGAGATTCCAGCAACGCGACACTAGTCACGGATGTTGGAATTACTGAAGCCACAGTCACTCAATTAATGCCTGGTTCATCATACACAGTGGAGATCTTTGCTCAAGTAGGGGACGTGATGGAGTCACTGGAACCTGGCAGGAAGTCATTCTGTACAGGTGAGTGTAGCCCTCTGCCTCTTGGGCTCCTCCCTGAGTGCTGCTGACTTTGCAGGTCGGTCCTTCACAGTCTGTACTTTGGTTTTGTGTGATGTGCAGTGATGGACATTGAGCTTTCCGAGGCATCCCGTTAGCTTATTGGTGCTGTCTCGATGCCCTCATCATTTCTGCATTCAATAAATATTTATTGAGCATATACCATATACCAGACAGTCAAGTCCTTGCCTTCTTGGAACTTTTATTTTGGAAGGAGGAAGTGGGATGTTTATCTAGGGTGCTCAGGAAAGGCCTCAATGATAAGGTGATTTTTGAGCAAAGATCTGAATGAAGGGAAGGAGCAGCCCTGTGGTTATCAGGACATGAGAGCATTACAGGCAGAGGCCTGTGCAGCATCACCACCATGTCCTGGAGGCTGGAGGAAGAGCAGGAGGCAAGCGTGGGAGGAGTGGACCCACAGGAACAGGAGGGTGTAGGTGGGAGGCGGGGCCTGCGTGGGCTGGGCCAGGATGTGGATGATGTCTGGCTTTGCAGGTTTTGGTTTGTCTTTTGCACTGGGGAAGTTGGAAAGGTTGTTGTTGAAATGATGCTCAGCCTTTGCATCCTTCTTGATCCTCACCTATCTCACAACTCCAAATGTGTGATAAAGAAAAGAGCCCTGTGTGTCATTGAGGATGCATTTGGGGCAGCCCAGGGAAGGCTTTGCAGACGGTGGTGGGCACTTCTGCTCACAGTGCTGACTGTGGCACCTTTATCACTCAGCACCTGTGGGGCACTCATTCTCTGCCCACCTTGCTCCTGTCTCTTCCTTTCTTAGCCCAGGCCATTCAGATATGTTCAGGCTGATTTGGAAGTGGCGGTCTCATGGGATCAGGCTTCCTGGTAGCGTAGGAGCTCCGGCCTTGATGGCCTCTGGCCTTTCGATAGTCAGTGGGGTGGCCACAGAAATCCCTTCAGCTTTGAATCACCTCTGCTCCATCCCACCTGGTCTAGACACCCATCTTTGATATTTGGGTGGCTTCCATTGCTGATATTTATCTTCGATTTAGTTATTTGTAGCCTACAGCAAGAGAAAAACTGCATCCAAGCGTTTATGACTGGGTGTGAGTGGAACAGGAGCTATAAAAATAGGTGCAGGCTGGGTGCCGTGGCTCACACCTGTAATCCCAGCACTCTGGGAGGCCGAGGCGGGTGGATCACGAGGTCAGGAGTTCAAGACCAGCCTGGCCAAGATGGTGAAACCCCGATTCTACTAAAAATACAAAAATTAGCTGGGCATGGTGGTAGGCACCTGTAATACCAGCTACTCGGGAGGCTGAGGCAGAGAATTGCTTGAACCCGGGAGGTGGAGGTTGCAGTGAGCCGAGATCGTGCCACTGCACTCCAGCCTGGGCGACAGAGCGAGACTCCATCTCAAAAAAAAGTAGGTACAATGTTCAGGTTACCTTTCCAGGCCTTGGGTGGAGAATGTGGGAGTTGCACTAGGTGCCTTGGTAGAACTTATCCTGCTCTAAAATTCTGTGACATCCAATTAATAATAATACTCTCCCCCAGTTTTAATATGGAATTTTCCATTTACATCAGTTTGGTGTTAGTCCTCAATAAAAATCTTTTGGCCTTCAGATAGATAGAGACAAATACTCTATTTTGAAGATGAGGAAACTGATACCATTCATCATTGTGGATGCAGTTACATTATGTGAGTAGCGAGTGTCTTGAACTTGGACTTAGAAAACGTGGGATCTAGTGTTGGCTTCACCACCTGCCACATCATCAGCCAATTACTTAACCTCTCTGAGCCTCGGGGATTTACCTGCAGATGGGACAGTATGAGCCTCACCTGTCTCAGAAGGAGCATCAGGAGGGCCTCATGATGAGGTGGTGCACATGAGGAGGTTGCTACCTCTCACAGGATGATGCAGTGCCTCTCATGCAGCCCTGGTCCCTTATAGGCATCTTGCTTGGTGCCTGACACCATTGTTCAATTCAGTTCTCAGAGTCCTGCAGCTGAGACTCAGAGCACTTTGGTGACTAACCCAAAGTCACAGTTTGGTGTTACCCCATTCAGGGTCAGCCCCTGCCTCTTCCACCACATCACCCACCACCTCCTCATCGCCAGGCTTCTGCTACTCCCTATTTCTGTGTTTGCAAAGGCAAAAGTCCTGGAGTCTTATGCTGTGCTGTGCTTGCTTTGCAGATCCCGCATCTGTGGCCTCCTTCGACTGCGAAGTGGTCCCCAAAGAGCCAGCCCTGGTTCTCAGGTGGACCTGCCCTCCTGGCGCCAATGCAGGCTTTGAGCTGGAGGTCAGCAGTGGAGCCTGGGGCAATGCGACCCAGCTGGAGAGCTGCTCCTCTGAGAATGACACTGAGTACAGGACAGAAGTCACGTATTTGAATTTTTCTACCTCCTACAACATCAGCATCGCTACTGTGTCCTGTGGAAAGATGGCAGCCCCCACCCAGAACACCTGCACCACTGGCATCACAGGTGGGCTGCAAGGCTGACGCTGGTCAGATGGCATTGTGGTCACTCCTGGAGAGGCTGACCCAGTGGGTCTACAAGTGTGGACTAGAAATCTGTTTTTGTTTTTTTATTTCCCCTAAAATATTGGCTTTTACTGGCATAGATTGGTTTCTCATTGTATAGAAATCAATCTAAAAAGCAGAGTAAGAGAGACTCATTCTTTACATTCTAAAGGTTCCTTTTCTTTGCAGTGTAACTCATTGCCATATTTTCTTTTGTATTTGTTTTGAGATAGAGTCTTGCTCTTGTCGCCCAGGCTGGAGTGCAGTGGCATGACCTCAGCTCACTGCAGCCGCTGCTTCCTGGGTTCAAGTGATTCTCGTGCCTCAGCCTCCTGAGTAGCTAGAACTATAGATGCATGTCATCACACCTGGCTAATATTTGTATTTTTAGTAGAGATGAGGTTTCACCATGTTGGCCAGGCTGGTCTGGAACTCCTGACCTCAAGTGATCCACCTGCCTCGGCCTCAAAGTGTTGGGATTACCCACATGAGCCACCGCGCCTGCCATCTTTTAGCCCACATCTGTTGGTGGCTTACTGTGTGCTGCGGTGAGGGGCACTATGGTGAGTAGGGGTGACAGGGCCCCTGGAGCATATGACTGAGGAGAGCAGTGAGAGGGAGAGGATTTCCAGGTCTGGTGATGGGTGAGCTAGCATCGGCTGCCAGTTTTGGGGCAAGGACCTGGGGACGGACTGTCTCTGGCCAGCTACAGGGCATAGAGCTGATGGGAAATGCAGGAGCCTGTGCTGGCAGTTGACTATCAGACATGAGAATGGCACCTTCCAGTGGTCACTGCCGTCAGGCACTTATGAGGTTGTGAAGCTTGTGGTTTAGAGCAGGACCAGGCACTAGACGTGCAATGCGAGCCTCACGTATAATTTAAAGTTTTCTAGGAGCCACACTGAAAAAAAAAAGTAAAAAGGAATAGCTGAAATTAATAATAACATTTGATTGAACTCAGGATATTAAAAGTATTTCAACATGTAATTTCTATAACGTATCAATGTACGTCTTCTTTTGTACTAAGTCTTCGCTATCTGGTCTGTGTTATATACTTGCAGTAATCTGAATGCAAACTGGTCACATCTCAGGGGCTTGGCAGCCGCGTGTGGCTAGGGACTGCTGTATCAGTGCAGGTTTAGACAGTTGTGTTGTGGTTGTTTTGGAGTCCAGATTTCTGTCTTCTTGAGTCTGGAATATATACATAATAATAAGAACAGCCTGGGTATGGTGGCTCATGCCTGTAATCCCAGCACTTTGGGAGGCCCAGGTGGGAGGATTGCTTGAGGCCTGGAAACCAGCCTGGGCAACATAGCAAGATCCCATCTCATTTATTTTTAAAAAATATGAAAAAATAATGAGAACAACCCAAACCGTATGTGTGAGATGAATTTAGGTAGATAGTGAGTGTGTGGAGTGGATCATCTTTAATTCAGTGTGTTCTTTCTTTCGTGTTAGTTCAGAGAGTGGCTCTGTACCCTGGCTGGGAAAGGGAGGGTGCAGAATCATGGAGGCCATCCGTGGAGTGTCCTGCTGGGGCTTTTCTGGTTTCTGGGAAGAAGATCTGTTGGATTTCTCTAGGTGTTATTTTAGACCAACTCTGGGAAAAATGTTGGCGCTGTTTATGAAGAACACGGAGCAGTGCTGTGGCCAGGTCTCAGTAGAAAGTGTGTTCTCTCCCACCTCATGTTTGATTCTTCTCCTTGGACATCTGCTCTGTCTTTGCTCTCAGCCAACCAGCTGATCCTGGGGCCAAGCGGTGTCAGCATGTGGTGTCAGCACTCGGCTCCCAAGGCCACACTTGTCTTTCTCACTCTCCTCTTCAGCCCCAGATCTCAGGATAATGAACCTGGCTCATCTTGAGTCAGAAGGGACTGGGGGAGAAGACGAGGGCAGGCTCTCTTCCCCATGCAAAGATACTAGCTTCTTACTCGATTGATGGTTTCTTTTACTGTGCAATACCTTTTCCCTTTGATTTAATCCTGCTTGTCTATTTTTGCTTTTGTTGCTGTGCTTTTTGTGTGTTATCCAAGCAACCACTGTAAATACTGTGTCAAAAAGCTCTTCCCCGATGTGGTGTTTTTTTTTTTTTTTAAAACAAATTTTACAATGTACAGCTTTAGGTCTAATGTTTAAGTCTTGAACCTGTTCAGAGTCTATTTTTGTGTCTGGTGTAAGAGAGGGATCCAGTTGTATTATTTTGCTCATGGATATCCAGTTTTCCCGGCACCATTTGTGGAAGAGGCTGTCTTTTCCCCATTGTGTCTTCTTGGCACCGTTGTTGAAGATAAGTCGACTGTGTAAGTGAGAGTTTAATTCTGGGCTCAGTATTCTGTTTTATGGGTTGATGTCTGTCTTTATGCCTGTAACATACTGTTTTAATTACTGTAGCTTTGTAATAAATATGTCTTGAAATCAGGAAGTGTGAGGCCTCCAGTCTTATTCTTTTTCAAGATTCCTTTGGCTCTTTCTGGTCTTTCACTGTTCCATATGAACTTTAGGATTGTTTTTTATATTCCGTAAAAAATGCCATTGGGATTTTGATGGGGTAGCATTGAATTTGTAGATGATTTGAGTAGTGTGAATTCTTCCAACAATATCAAGACTTCCAATCCATGAGCATGGGATGTCTTTGCAAGTATTCGTGTCTTTAATTTATTTTATCAGTGTTTTGTGGTTTTCACTGTACAAGTCTTTCATCTCTTTGGTTGTAGTCTAGTTATATTTCAATCAATGCGTTCAAAATAAAAGCATGCACTGTTCAAAACAACAATAGCAAAACTGAACAAGGCTACTGAGTGCCTGCCCTGAGAATGTGGCTGGATGCCCTGAAGGGGTCATTGGGAGCTGGGCGGGTTTCCCAGGGTCTCCCATCCCTGCTTCTCACCAGTTTCCTTCTCTGCCTTTTGCTTCTGGATTTGCTGCTTTCCATGAGCCTAGCATGTAGTTTCCAGAGTAAGAACTTGAGGAAGTTGCTGAAGCATGTTCTCTACCTAATAATGTGCTGCTTTGGTTTTCAATGTTGGGTGATCATGTTTTGTTTTGTTTCAGATCCCCCTCCTCCAGATGAATCCCCTAATATTACATCTGTCAGTCACAATTCAGTAAAGGTCAAGTTTAGTGGGTTTGAAGCCAGCCACGGACCCATCAAAGCCTATGCTGTCATTCTTACCACCGGGGAAGGTAAGGAGAGGCCTTCGTGGGTTAAACAGCTGGTGAGTGATGCAGTGACCAGAGCTTTCTCTGTGCCCACTGAGGGACATTAGTGATGCAGACACATGCCTGTCTTCTCACTGCCACCTGTGCTATGTACTCAGACAGAGAAGGAGGGTGAGCTATTTGCCTGATGGTTGACAGACTTTCTGGAAAGGGCCAGATTGCAAATATTTTAAGCTTTGCAGGTGGCATAGACTCTGTTGCAAGCAATCAACTCTGCCAATGTAGTGTGCAAGCAGTCACAAGATATATAAGGAATGAGTGTGCCATTCTCACTAGATGTTATTTACCATGGCAGGTGGCTGGATTTGGCTTGTGGCCCATAACTTGCCGACCTGTGATCTAGGTTTTTCTTCTCTTTTATATCACAGGGCCTTTTTGGTGGTAGAATATTAGTTTTGACCAACTCTGTCTCTGTCTCTGTCTCTGTCTCCCTCATACACACACACACACACACACACACGTACACACATGCCATTCTCCAAGGATGACTTTCCTTTGAAAGAAAATAGAAAAGGATTTGCATTAGCTAGTGGGAATTTGCAGAGTATCTCCTTAGCTGAGAGAAGAGGTGGATTAAAGGCTACTTTTCCTTAAAGGGCTCTGTTATATTCCTTTGTGGTAAGAAAGGAATAATTTGGAATCTCTTTGGTAGCTGTCTGTGAGTGCTTGCATAAGGCCTAGATTTAAAAGTCCGAGTTTTGTTTTATTGTGGACGTGCCCTCCTCCCTCCTTCCCTCCCTCCCTCCCTCCCTCCCTGCCTGCCTTCCTTCTTTCCTTCCTTCCTTCCTTCCTTCTGTCAGCCTTCCTGCCTTTCTTCTGCCTGCCTGCCTCCCTCCCTCCCTCCCTCCCTCTCTCCCTCCCTCCCTCTCTCCCTCCCTCCCTCCTTCCCTCCCTCCGTTCTCCCCTCCCCTCCGTTCTCCCCTCCCCTCCGTTCTCCCCTCTGTTCTCCCCTCTGTTCTCCCCTCTGTTCTCCCCTCTGTTCTCCCCTTCCCTCCCCTCCCCTCCCCTT